>UELW01000422.1:732831-819931 GCA_900490495.1 Danionella dracula | reverse complement strand
GAAAGCATAAAGTACTTGTGCAAATATTTACAAGTACTCAAATACTTAGTTACTAGTTACTTCTGATCTGAATGATACGTTAGCTTTTACTCAGTAATTCCTATCAATTATTTTAGTTTTTTTTTCCTAAAGAGAAAATAATGTAGAGTCGATTGCAAACTAAAATCAGTCCTACATTACGAAGGCGATAGATGCAGCAAAAAGACATTTCGCATCTCTGCAATCACATTTCACAGAGTATTTGCGCTCTGAAATCCACATTTATATCCGCAGGCTCCCGCTTCTCGTGAAAAGAGCTCAAACAATGACATCAGAAGTCGCTAAAACTTATCAAAAATGGCAGGAGAAGTAAATTGAAAAAAGAACAAGCCGCTAGCTTGTTTATGAGTATTGCACAAACACACTATTTATAATAATTATATAAACACAAACACATTGTTTTTTTTTTTTAACGTAGTCACTGATTAAAGCACTTAAAAAACATAGCTTTAAATAGAAATAAATCAAGAAGAAAATCCAGATGAAATAAAATAAATCAAAGTTCATTTATAGTTTTTGTTAATGACGGGGAGCACTCGGATCCAATCAAACAGGTGCCTACATCGTCATCTGAGGAACATTCGTCAATACCTGCACAGTCAGTTTTAAATTAAGAATACGTTCTCTGCGAAAGATATTTTGTAACCGATTTGATTCTTTTGTGTTCATGTTGCGTTTCAGCCTGCGAGTGGCTCTGCTGAACGAGGTGAAAGAGGTTCGGGCTGCTGGTTTGAGAGCGCTGAGGTATCTGATCCGGGACAGCAGTGTCCTCCAGAAGGTTCTTCAGCTGCAGGTGGATTACCTGATCACCAGGTGAGCTTGAACACCCAGCTTGCATCTTTTGTGTTTAATTCAAGATATTTAGTTATTGATATTTTGTTTAGAAATGTTCTCAAATCCTCTCTGCTAACCCTGTCCAACCCAAAAAGGGGCTGAAGTTTTTGGAAAGTAAAAGCATGAGCATTTTATACATGGTTTGTGCCAAAAAACCTCTGTATAAAAGTGGCTAATGTGCTTTGATGAACTAAACTACTATATATTTTCTGGAGTATAGAGCGCACCTGTATATAAACCACATTCGCTCACATTTTTGCTTTAATTCAACAACAAAAAGAAGATATACAAGTCACACTAGGCTGTAAGCTGCTGATATCTATGTTGAACAATTATTAACAAAATTAAATGTTGAAAAATTTGAAATTTACTGCATGCACCGAATGATTGTGTACTGAAAATGTACATGTATGCAACTTTACCTGAGCAGATTCTCTCCGAGCGGTGCCTTTAACGCGGCAGCAACTGATTAAAACGGAACAGAACCAAGATACAATAATCGGTGTTTATTTACCTTCATTTCTCCTGTGTTTGAGACCGCGAGTCACTTTTATCGTCTTCATCCTCCAGTGAAGCTAGCTCGGAAGGTGCGCCACTCTCTCTTGCCTTTCGGAACTAGTGATTTGTTGTTCATGAACGATTTGTTCTTTTTGAACGACTCTTTAATGTGACTCCGAAGGAACGAATGAAGTCGGAGAGGGATTCGTTCAGTGGCGCATGCGCAACATTCTTCTGGTTTTCTGAGCGTAACGCGCTCATCATTAATGATGAGAGAACGAAAGGAGCCGGAGGACTCGAAGAAAGATCTAATCTTTTCTGTTTCCGGATCAAACTGCATTTGGTTAATATTAGAGAGCGTCACGTGACAGAAGAACTAAAGGAGCCGGAGAACTCGGGGAAAGAACGAATCTTTTAGGTTTCCGGCTCAAACTGCATTTGGTTAATATTAGAGAGCGTCACGTGACAGAAGAACTAAAGGAGCCGGAGAACTCGGGGAAAGAACGAATCTTGTAGGTTTCCGGCTCAAACTGCATTTGGTTAATATTAGAGAGCGTCACGTGACAGAAGAACTAAAGGACCCGGAGGACTCAGGAAAAGAACGAATCTTGTAGTTTTCCGGCTCATATTGTGTTGGTTAATATTAGGGAGCGTCATGTGACAGAAGGCCCCGGGGCCGGACTGAACTGGTAAGCATCAGAGAGAAGAAATGTGAGGAACGATTGAGACTTTAACCCAAAGACAGATCAGAGCTGAGCTGAATCAGACTAAAAGACCCAGGTAGGCTTAAGTAAAATATTGTTTTGTCTTCTAGCATTATAGTTTTGTCTTATTTGTAGTGTGATTCGCATTTGTGTTTATAATAAATGTGTTAGGGAAGAAACACACAACATTTTATTGGTATTTTAATAAAATGAACGAAATGACTCAAAAAAAGATTCGTTCATTTTGCTGAACGGGACTCAAAGATCTGAGTCGGTAAAATTATCCGAAGTTCCCATCACTATTGGGAACGTGTTGGTGAGGGCATTGACACTAAGCCTGCGTGCAGCAGCACGCTTTTCTTCCTGGATAGCAAGCTCGGTGGCCTTCAGTCTAAAACTTGCATCATATGAACTTCTTCATGTGGTTTCCATGATGAAGGGGCGAGAATTTTACAATAATTACCAGTTAGTAAGTCATCACGCGAGTTCTATCTGCTAAAGAAAAAGTAGGGCAGGTTTTTAACTTTGCATAGATTTTTCGTCTATCTTATTTTCGATTCTGATTCCGGTTAGACGTCCCTAGCGGTGGAGTGGAGGAAAAATCCACAGAATAGCCGCTCTTTGTATAAGCCTCTTGGGTCAAAGCCTAGGAAAAAGGTAGTGGCATACAGTCCAGAGACCACGGTAACTGAACCGTGTTTCTGGTAGCGGGGAGTTGGACGTAAATGACCAATATTTTTTGGATTCTCTATCCACCTCTGCCCTGAACTCTTGGTTGCAGTTTTAATCCTGACAGCTGCACTTACCAAATGATGATTTCCTCGTGCGTAAACCCCAATTTCTCTTCACAGTGATTCACGCTGTTCAGGAGCTGGAGAAGAATGGAGAGAGAGAGACCAGTTTAAAAACTAAATACTTCCTTTCATCACACTCATCAAACAAGGCGTCTGCTACAGTCATGCTAAAAAGTGCAGAAAGAAGAAACGAAGACAACGCCAACTCACAATTTCCATTGTGTTTTCATTTTTTTACATTACATTGCATTAATGCCTTTGACAGATGCTTTTGTCCAAAGCGACTTACAGAAGGGGAAATCACCGACACCACGGGTGGAGATGCTGCGGATTGATCCCAGGACCTTTTACATACAAAACATGCGCTCTACCACTGAGCATAATAAACGCTCTTATATGGGAGAGTTTAAAAATGTAAGTTTTAATTTTACATTTGAAACAAACGATACGTGGATTTCATGTGAATATTAAAGTGATCGAGGCATCACAACACCTCCTGCGAGTGATGTGATGACCGAAAATAACCCTCGAGGTCACTGCTGCCCCGAGCTGACCTCACCGGGTAAAATTAGGCCTTCTAAACATGTTTGTGCACGTCATCCGGAGACCCAACGCTCGGAATGCTTGCGTATGCGTGTGTTGGCGGTGAGGTCAGAGCTCAGGCAGGCGCGCAGAGAGGGGTCACGTGACTCGGCAAGGATTAGATCTCCTCGATCTCGGCATCCTTAAAAGGCCAAACGCATTATTGGAGCGCACAGACGGCTGGAGTTATTATCCACTGAAGCGGAGTAAATCCCCTGCGGCAGAAGCACACCAACAGCGAACACAGTTTACGCTCAGCAGACTCTCTGAAAACGAAAGGATTTCAGAGAAAAACTGAAAGCGAGAGGTGAGTAGAGGCTCGGATAAACAGTATACAACACATGCAGAACACTATAAATCTGCTCCGGGAAAACTCGTGTTCACAAACTGAGAAACCAGTGAGTGACTGGTATTTGGGCCTGTTGTAACAATAAGACAAGAACTTAATATTTTTATAATTATTTAATTAATTAATTAGAACCAGCAACAAAGTATTATTAGGTCAGTGATAGCATCATAACATCCTTTTTGGCCTTCACTAATAATAACACCTTATTGATTTAGCTCCGCCCTCCATCATGTGGAACAAGCTTTCCAAGGAGAGATGCTGCTAGCAATTACACAAAGCTAAAAAAAAATGCTTCTTAAGACAGTTGACCAGCTGCTGGATTCCGTAGCGCCCCCCTGAGTATGGCTGCAGAAAATCTTTTTTTTTTTTTTTTTGCATTAAACTTTCAAACCCCGACAGCAGTGAAGTAATAGAAATTAATAGAATTAAAAGAAATGTAAAAACAAAATTATTGAAAGTGAAAAAGTTACCAAATTAACACGCAGAGGCAATATTATGTTGGAAGAAATTGATTTAAAGAAGAAGATTCATTATTGATCGAATTGATTGGTTTAAGTTTGAGCAGCTTGGTTTTTCTGAACAAGTTCGTTTAGTTATAAACAAAGATGTTTGAAAGGATTAAACAAATTTGAGGCGTTCCTCTTAGTTGCAGACTAAAAAAATACCGAACAGTCCTTGCAGTATATGCTTTGCTGAGCCCCATCGTCATCTGGTTTTTGCCTCGTTCTAATCCGAACACTTATTCTGCACTCTAAATGTAGATTCTCATTTTCAGAAGAAAATGTAGATACTTTTTAGTGTGCGAGACGAGAGTGTGCATGATCTGAGATGCACTAAAACGTCATGTGACGCAAGTAGTTGTGACATCATTTCGCACGACGAGTGCAAGAACTTTTCACATTCCTTCATTTAAAAATATTCTAATAATAAACACAACATTCTCTATATCGCTACCATTTATTTCTGCACTTCTTTAAAAAAAGAGTCGCATTACAGAGAAAGCTCAGTCCGCCACAAAACTCCGCAACGTAACGTGAACAAGAGGAAGCAAACCTTGAATTTTTTCCTCATAAGTGAAGTTGTTTTAAAATAAAGTTTTTTTACATTATTTACGATAGATATCTACAAAAGACAAAGTTAGCTTTTTTTACTGTAAAAGTTAATTTTCGATTCCCTGCGGGGGGCGTGGTTTAGTGATTGACAGCTACATTGAACCAATCACAGCACTGCGCTGGCTGCCTGCGGTCTTCACATCGTGAGAGGAGAATTTATTCTGATAATCAAATCTTTCTCAGATACTTGTTTATGCTTTGAAAGTGAGCTGGTCTGCTTTAAACTGTACTAACGCACCTCAGGGATCCAAGAAGGGGCCAGGAACACTGAGGTTTTTTTCTCTGTAAGTCAAATTAGAGCGCGTTAACACAACACAAATAGTTGTTAGCTTACAGTTGTTAATACTGTCGAGCTGCGTTTTAAAAAAGTTACCTATAAAGGGAATAATGAGAGAGAGATTCAAGGCAGCACTAAGAAAAATATGTTCTCACCCTTTTCTCCTGTAAATCATTTGTCAAATCCCACTCCCAAAGGCAGGAGACAGCGTCTCGTCATTCTTTTTTTTTTTTTACAGTCATTGTACGTGACAACCTCGAGGAGTGCAAGCAGATGCTCTGAGCTTAATTTATTTGCTCTTCAACACAACACAAGTCAACTCAATAGTTGCACTTCTCACAAGCAGATCCTAAGATGAAAAAAGAGAGGATAAAGTTCTGTTTTGAGGAGGAACCTTACAAAACCTAGCACTGTTGGAGCCTAGCGAGTGGGATAAACAGTATTTCACTATATGTTCACTACGGCACTACAGTCGCGTCATTGTTACAGATGTGGCTTCAAAATCAAGCCAAAAATGGATAAATGAACAAATCTGTCTATGGTCGTATCTGATCACCCAATTTTATGGAAACCATATAAACGGTCATGGTACGTTTTGGCTACTGTAAACTCACATATCAACAGATTTACTCACACAAGATAAATCCCTGATGGAAAGTTACACTAACCTTCACGAAGTTGTTGAGATGGCCAAGTTTCCTCATGTTGGAGACGCCGTGAGATTTGGTAACGTTCTGAAGGATCTCTCGCATGTTCTCTGAGGGATCTGTTCAGGGTTAGAGAATGGGTTTATTACTAGTCCAGGTAGTACATGTACCTCAAACATATTTAAGTTAACACTCGACTGAATCCACGCTCATACGACTTACAACCACAGGTAAAGGAGTGTTTAAAGGAGAGCTATAGGAAAGGGTTTCAGTGAGACAAAAACACACAACACAACAAAACATGTTCTAACGTATGGTTATAAGAATACGATTCACACAAACATTTGGGAAAAGTGAAGAGCAAGAAAAGACGGTTTTGATATGTTGGTGAAGTATTTCTGTTATAATTTGTTTAGTTGCATTACTGTATGGTTTTCATTTTAAACATAATTACTGATGTTAAACGTTAATGCACAGAAGCGAGGATTTAACAAAAAAAATCTTACGTGCTTTAACGTTATTAAAATAAATAAGCAGTGAGGAAAACCAATGTGATGGAACTGATATAGGTTGTTTACCTATCCAGCGAAGGTGAACGTCCACAGGTCTTGCAGAAGACTGCAGTGTTATATATTACTAATATAACTTCTAAATTCCAAAATCACGTCTATGTATCCTCTATTCTATCAAATGCAAAAGATTGCAGGTTTTTGATGAAAAGTACTGTATTAGCTTCTATTCGCACTCAGACGCAGACAGAAGCTAGATTAAACAAATAGATATGGCCAATTATCAATTCCGTGCATTTACAAATAAATTCGGGTAATTTTTGCAAATAATCGGGACTTATTATGATCACCAAGGAGACTCACCCCGGGTGAGATCCAGCGGTACATTCTCCTCCCCGCTGTCATTCCGACCTGTCAACCACAAAAAAACGACAATTAAACCTCTCAAAGCAACTATCGCAATCAACACACTCGCAACAATTCACATTTGTCGGTTGCGCAAAGGAAAGTGGGTGTAGGTAGCTTTAACTCGCCTCTCATCCGAACACTCCTGCTCGGACGGCCGCGGATGCTGACCGCCATGTTGGCAGAGCCGTTCATCACAACACAGGAACTCTCGGAAAATCTCGCGATGTTTCGAGGAGACGACAGAACCGGCTGGTTTGAAGTCCAGTCGTATTTTGCTCTTCAGCTGTCTATTTATTATCCAAATAACAACTTTTCTAGGCGGAAATCTCTTTCCTCCGATACATTATTTCTCGTTGGAACAATTCGTTTGAGAACATCCCTTGGAAACTTGCCATCTCCATTTTTAAAAACGACTGAAGATGTTAATGATGTGTCGTATAAAATTCTCAACCTCTTTTACGCTGTTAAACTTTGTTTGAAAAAGATGTTTCCTGATATTGACTCGTTTTCTTTGGATCCTTGTCAGATTGTCTTGTATTATAATTATTATTATAATAATATATTATTGACTTAATATATTTGTTTTATAAACATATATATAAATATAAGCATGCTTTCTCCTCTATAAAAAAATTCTTTGTCATATGAAAATGTATTAATTGGTCTCACAAACTTAGCACAAAAAAAAGATAAGGGCATATTTTACCTTATTCACCTTTGTCCTCCATAATACATTCGTTTTGCATGAATGTAAATTCTAAGACTGTATGCCATTGTCTTCTATAATCTCTTGTTTAGAGGTTATAATGTGCTTTGAAAGTCAGGGTCCCAACTGCTGTAAAAACGAATTACCTGCCAGTTGAGATCTCTTTTAAAGAGCTTAACACCTTCTTCACACGATAACGAATAAAACGACATAAATCCAAAGAGTTTAAAGCATCGTTTTTATAATTAATTGTCCTTTAAAACCTTTGATCCCGACTGACTGGTCCTAAAATGACCCCAATTTTAGACCAAGTTTTAAGCAATTGTAATAGTTACAGCAGACAACAAATTTCACTTAACCTAACTTGAAATTTTTTTATAATAAATTTAAAGGTTTAAAGAAAAATACATGCAACCTAAAATAGACTGTATTAGGCAATTCTTACCTTCCAATCAAACAAATATTCACACAAAACCCTAAGACTCACCAAAATGTGACGTGAATCTATATGCAAAATGTTTTTATAATGTAATTGCAGTACCAGCTCTGTACACTTGCACACCGCACCTTTACACATTTAAATTAAATCTTTCCAAGACCGCTGTATGGAGTGAAATATGTGCCAAATTCACAAACAAACACAATCTGCTTAATAACAAAACCCAACTAACAAACAAACTGAAGCCAATCTTTGTTGCTGATTGTTGTTAACATCATTACGGCCACATGATTTCCTTTCAGATTCACTTGCTTGTATTTCTGATACAAATCACTCAAGTTTTGAATGTGTGAAAAATACTGATGGGACTTGAGACAAAATTCACGATTTTGAGATAAAATCATGACGAGACACTCATACAGATAGTAACCAATGAAAATGACCCCCGGGGCACCTTTATGATTCTGTCATGGTATTCCTAATGCTTATTGCCACTGGGTGGCGCCTTCACCTCATAAATGAGCAAACAGTCATCTAGGTTAGTTAAGATGAAAACTTTACAATTCTACTTTATATGTCTCAAGTTAGCAAATCGTTGTTTTTATACATCTGTGTCTTTGCACCATCTGGCGGCCAACTATAGTAACAGCATTTTATTTTATTTTTATTTTACAATGCCACGTCTCTCGGACTGGTCACCCAATGTGTGAGCTCTCTTTAAACTTTAGTTTGTGGAAATTGGTTTCAACTTGAAACCAACATTAAAAAATACTGGCTGTTTCCGAGAATCTGCCACACAATTTGGGTTCTTCGTAAACCGTTGCAGGGATAAGCTCCATGAAGTGAGAAAATTCGCAATGCATCCAATGCTTATACTCAGCTCGTCTGTAAATAAAACAAGCAGAGATTTCAATATAGCAATATTATTATTTTAAAGAAAACAGTGACATTTCTGATCAAACAAGAACTTTAATTCAAACACAATTTACATGAAAAGAGTTCTGATATCACCTTGACTGTCTAACCAAGAGTGTTTTTGGAGGAAACCCTACGTTCCCTCAGAGAGGAGTGCATCAATGTCTTGAATGGCTTTAGAGGTTTTCTGCAGAGCTTCCAAGACATTGGTTTCAGTGATTTCCATCTCATTTGAAGTCTGAGAGCTCTCCACAGAGAGGCTCAACCTCGTCGATGAGCGCAGGACCGCGCTGTTCTCCAGCAAATCTGTTGCTTTGGGTTAAGGCAGTGCTTCTCAAATAGCCCCAGGTCGGGGGGTTATGGGGGGGGGGGGGGGTGGCGTGAAGCTCCATCAGGGGGGCGCGTTTGACCTCGGGGAACCTGCTTTTTTTATTTTCCTATTTTTATTTTTTTACTGTTCTAGAATAAAGTGCAATACCACTCCACTACATTAGGGGGCTCTCATTGGCAGAGTGTGCGCAGGGATCATTCGCTCGGTGGCAGAGTGTGCGCAGGGAGCATTCGCTCGGTGGTGTAGGGGTGTTGATTGCACTGAGCATGCGGATACAGTGTTATGCAGAGGTGTACTTATAACAAATTTATAGACAAATCATACTATTTATAGTCGCGCGGTGGGGGTGGGTGTATGACAGAAAATTTGAGACAAAAAAACATCACTTCATACAAAAAAAAGGGTTTGTTCTTAAAATAAAGAAAAGCTTTATAAAGGTTTGAAATCTATTCCTTCGACTGAGACTTCCTCTAACTGTTCCTGAAACCTGCTTAATGCATTAATCTAAATATCTCTCAAACCAGATAGTAAAGAGCCTCTTTAAATGTTCAGAAACAGATTTGAAGATCTCACAGACATGAAAGTTAGACACAAAATCATTCTTTTGGTGTCCAGTGTTTTCTAATAGGACAAAATTCATTCAAAAGCAGCCAGTTTAGAGTTGTACGTCAGGACACCGTGAACACATCATTACTTACGAACTAAGCAACAAAGATACAGTTAAAGCGCTTGATCTTTTCCAGCTCTGAAATCACAGACCTGAGGAGAAGAAAAGAACATATGATGAAGCCATACACAGTTACCACAACTTGTGCGATAAAGCTCACATTTAGGAGACATTTCTCAATCTCTGGCAACCCCAACAATCAGTTTTACTTTTTATTAACATTTAGGAGACTTTTTCAATCTCTGGCAACTCTAACAATTACTTTTACTTGTTTCTTTTTTTTTTACATTTAGAAGACCTTTCTCAATCTCTGGCAACCCCACCAATCACTTTTACTTTTTTTTTTACATATACGAGAATTTTCTCAATCTCTGGCAACTCTAACAATCACTTTTACTTGTTTTTTTACATTTAGGAGACTTTTCTCAATCTCTGGCAACCCTAACAACCACCTTTTACTTGTCTTTTTTTTACATTTAGGAGAATTTTATCAATCTCTGGCAACCCCAACAATTACTTTTACTTGTTTTTTAACATTAAGGACAATTTTCTCACTCTCTGGCAACCCTAATAATCACTTAAACTTTTTTTTTTTTACATTTAGTTGACCTTTCTCAATCTCTGGCAACCCCAACAATCACTTTTATGCTTTTGATCGTTTTTGCATGTTTTCTCAATCTCTGTCAAACCTTTCTGATGAATTTTTTTCTATATTTATGAGTCTTATGTCAATATCTTGCAACCCAAAGGCAACAACAACACCACATATCAGTTGAGCTTTACATTGACATCAGAAAATTAAGACCTGTGAAAAAGACCTAGAGCAGTGAATTTAAGACTTTTTAAGACCAATAATTTGGGTTTTTAAATATTAGACTTTTAAGGCTCAGCGGAAACCCTGAAAAGTGAGCAGCTTCCCGTGTAAAGATGCCCAACTTTACAGCTAAAACACGTTTCCACTCCTGGAAACTATTGATCACTCTGAGGGAGGTTTTTAAATCACTCATTAAGTTATAAGAGATTGAAAGTTTTGCATAATTAAAGACAGAGCTACTCAAGTGAGAGCTACTCACCAAGTTTCCTTCTCATCATTTCCAATCTACCAAATAACATCTTTTTACCTCTCTCCACAAGTGATGCTGGGGTCAAGGAGGAAGTGGGTAATTATCCAAAACTCAGAGCCTCAATTTCTTTCTGTTAAACCCACGTTTGACATCACTCTTACTAAGTTCAATGTGAAATCAAAATATCCTTCTAGCCTCCTTTTGCTGCAACAATAAAAAAAGCAATTGCAGAATTTAATTATGTAATGAAAAAGTAATTGTGATCCCAGTGAGCACATCCTAAAGTTCATGAATGTTTAAAATTATTACATATTAGAATTTTAGTTTAAAAGATTTTTCCAAAATGAAAACCACTTTTGGTTTTTGAATGCACTGCCTGGGAACAGTAAGAAACCACAGACATTACATTAATGTCTAACAAATCTGTTATACATCTGTTTGTAAGAAACTGAATTATGTCGTTGTATGATCTGCTTGAAAAGAACAAACGAAGCACAGGAACCAACGCGAGCTGCTATCTTTTCACAGGCTCATCAGGCAAAACGAGCCAATTGAAATGACAATGCAAAGAGCCAAAAACCAGTTCAGGGTGTCAGAGTAATTTGTGCCCCACTGTTTACTGAATCTGTATATGAGTGTGTTTGATTATCAAAAGCCCATGGGACTAGCCCTAAATTTACACCTAACTCTCACCAGCTTTGTCTCTCGATGAGCCTCACCTTTTCTCTGAGAGAGCCAATCATGTATGCCTTAAATATCTAAAACTCCCAACAGCTTTGCCTGATGCAATCTGATGAGTATTCCTGGTTAGGTCTCTCCTTTCTAGAAGGAGACTGCTCTGAAGAAGCTTTCAAATGTAGATAGCAGACTCGAACCCTGGCGCTTTTGTCTCTGAAATCGGCCCATGAAGGAAGAGCTCTAGAGCTCCCTTATCATGTAGTAAACTTGGAGTTAAAATGTAATGAATTTTTTAGAATGATCAATTCCAAATTAAGTGTAGACAATAACTCCTTATTCTTGGTTCATATTTTATAGGCTGTATAATCTAATGCATTGTTTATACACATCAATGATAATAAATGTTTGAACCTTTTTCGGTCATTCTTCTTTTACTGAAACACTTTTAAGGGTTAATAAGATTATTAACATCAAGTGTGAGTAAAATTAAAGGTCATTAAGTGGGTTAAAATGTAATACTATCATTAATAATTAACATGCTAATTAATCAATTATGGAGTCAGATATACGAATTCATGTGAATTATTAAAAATACTTTAGCACGCACTGTTTCAAGGCAGAACACGTGAGCCTTCAGTCCCGACTGGTATCCGTTTTTGGGCCGAGCACCGGGACCCTACATGTTTTTTATTCGATGCCTGGAACAGACTTTTTCAGATATTTGTAGTAATTAGATTCACTTATTACCTGGATGTTATTGGCAGACAATTGTTAAAAGGGGTGGAGTCTGGTAGAAACACACTCGTGCTATGTTCCTTCTGATTCAACCAGTTGCACCATTGCACTGCTGTCGAAACATACCTGAGAAAAAAGAGAGAGAGAGAAGCAAGAGGAGGATAGAGAGAGAATGAAGCAAGAGGGGAAGCGAAAGGACAAAAGCAGAGAGGGATAAAGATAGAGAAAAAGAGAGAGAGATGAGCGAGAGGTGGATAGAGCAGGAAACCAGAGAGAAAGAGAAACAGAAGACAAAAACAGAGAGGGAAAAATGACAGTGAGAAAAAGCGAGAGGAAGGTGACAGAAACGAAAGAGTGGGGAGAGAGTGAAAGGAGTGAGAGGGAGAGAGAGAGATAGAGAGGTGGAGCGTGGACAAAAACGGAGACAGGATAGACAGACAGTGGAGGAAGTCAGAGAGAGCGAGGAAGAAAAAACAAAGAGAGTGGTATAAGAGAGAGAATAATAAGGGTAAGGGAACAAAAAGCAGAGATTGTTGAGGACAGCGAGAGAAAGGACAACGGAAGGGATAGAGAGAGCGTAAGAAGACAGACAGAGGGATAGAGAGAGAGGAAGAAGACAGACAGAGGGATAGAGAGAGCGTAAGAAGACAGACAGAGGGATAGAGAGAGAGGAAGAAGACAGACCGAGGGATAGAGAGAGAGGAAGAAGACAGACCGAGGGATAGAGAGAGAAGGGGAGAAGACAAAGAGGGGATAAAATAGAGAGAACGAGTGGTAAAGGAAAAACAGAGAAAGAGAGAGGGTTTGAGTTTGTGTTAGTGAGAATCTTTGCTTTTTTATAATCTGCCTACTCAACTTTAAAAAGGTGGGTAGAATCTTTCTGAAATACATTAAAAAAAACTACATGTAAAAACACATTTCCATGCACAGTTCACCTGATAAATCACAGATCTTTAGGAGGTGTGTACCTAAGTCCATTCATTTTTAGTCTGTGTAAAGCAGTTCTTGAACATCTATGTTCATGTGAAGTAGGGATGCACCGATACCGGCCTCCATACCACATTCTCTAAAGTACTCGTACTCGTTAAAAGAGCCCCGATACCGAGGACCGATACCAACGTCTGAGAAACGTCTATGTTTGAGCAGCGTGTAAGGAGTTAATCACAGCGCCGAGTGCCCCCCTCCGACCCCGACCCCGCCCAATACACACCCCGGCTGCAGCTCAGAGCGGGGAGAAGACGAGGAGAGACCTGTCAGCGTGTGGAACTCTTTCAAAGAGAACGAAGACGACAAAACAAAGGCGGACTGTAAGCTGTGCTCAGCGAATTTGTCTAGAGGAGGCTCAGAAGGAAGCGCATTTAATACGAGTCGTTTAATCAAGCAGCTAAAATCCCAACTCGATAACAAGTACAAAGAGTTTAGCCACACTTCTAAACCAACAGAACCCACGCTGCAGCAAACTCTTGCAATACGAGAGAAAATGTCCCGAGACGATCCGTGTGCTGTGAGAATAATACAGCAATCATCGACTACATAGCATTGAGTGAGCAGCCGCTCTCGGAGGTAGAGAATGTGGGGTTCCAGCGTCTCCTCCATGATCCGGAGCGCAGATATGACATCCCGAGCGCCGCTAAATGACTGACATGGAGCTGCCGAAACTACACGACTGGGTGAAAACATAATTATCCACAGCCTGCTGCACACCTCCTCTGCGTTTAGTTTCAGCACAGAGATCTGGAGAAGCAGTGTTAGCCCCGAGTCGCTAATGAGCCTAACCTCCAGAGCTTCACACCACAACGATCCGTAACACACGAGAAACACTTCCGCGGCTCGAATACCAGCCAGGCTTAAGTTACAAGAATTAGGATTTAAGCCCTTTTTTTTTTAAATAGTGATTTACTCTGTAATATGTTGCATACAACATGCTTTTCACTGTAAATAAATGGTCTTAATTCCAAACTAGTGCAAACTTTTTTTTTATTATATGACTAAAGCTGTAAATTTAAATCATGTTTTTATTAGGTATCGTATCAGCGAGTACTGAAATGCAAGTACTCGTTCTTGTTTTCCAAAAAAGTGGATCCCTAATTTGAACACGCCTGAAACGGTTTCGATTCAGTCAGGCTTTAACAAAATGCTTTTGGATCCTATTTGTGTCTGTTTGTGTCTCCTTCTACTAAGTGACATCTTAGAATTTCCACAATGTTGCCCTCTAGTGGCTGAATGGCATGCACTCATACACTGCACACGGGGGAACAGTGAAAAGGTTTTATTTACACTTTAAAAGTAACTCTCATTCGCTGCATAATATCTTCCTTTGATTCAAGCGCAATCAAAATACCATTCTAACCTTCCTTGCTTACAAATAACAAGTAACGACACTTTTGTTATCTCAGTAAGCATATCCCGTAGTTCATTACATTTTCCCTTTATTTGTTTCCCCTTGTGCAGGTCATAAAACTAAAGTACTGTGGAAACTAAGGTATGGTTTCTAATCTAAAGTATGGTTTATAAACACAAAGTGTATCAGTGATTAAAAACATTACTTTAACATGTACTTACTTGCTGTGATAGTTTATAAAGCTATCAATTGTTCAGAATTTCTACAGAATGAACACCCAAAACATTTCAAGCTCTCAAGTCAAGTTGTGTTTTAGCAGTTGTAAATTTGATCAGAATTTGATCAAACCTCCCCATGTGTTGAATTCTTTAACATCTCTTCACCTCTGATAAGTTCTGTCTGTGTCCACATGAACAAGAGTCTGCTGCCCATCAGGTAAGCTCAGCTGGCACCACATGTGAGACGCTTCGGTTCCTTCTCTCAGGCTCCACTCCCCATCTCCACACTGTTAACCCCAGCAGAAAGAGTTAGTCCATGCTCTCATGAGCTACAGATTGGATAATAAAAATAAGGAAAGCATAAACATAACATCAGCACACTGTTAGTAAATCAAATCAATACACACAACGCTTTCTTCCGTCACAAACACAAATACACAATATGTAATAATGAGATGTATTCATAACCTGTACCAATAGCACAAATATCGCACATCTAGAAATAATTTATTTGTTTTTAGTCATTACCAGTTAAGTTAAAAGTTCATATATACTTGGCACAAATCATAAGTTCATGAGATTCATAACTTTTCATACATTGTAACATATTGAACTACGCTATTGTTCACTAAAGTCAGATTTTTTCCACTTTCGACTCAACTTAATTTTTCTAAACAAGAGCTGATGATCCTCTCATTAAGTTTTATTTCCTGCATCTCCATGATGTGAAAGAAATTAATCTGAGCGCAACAGAACAAGTTGCTGTGATAAACTTACATGCATATGGCCTTAAATAAACTCTGGAGCGGGCCTCCCTCTGCATGTTTCTCATCTCTTTGTGTGAGCGCGTATCTTCGGAGGTTAAAAAAGATGTCAGTAAATGAGCTAAAACAACCAAGACGCAAGAGTTTCCAGGATTTTCGACAAGATTGGTCTTCAGTCGATTGCATCACGCAAGACAGTGTTTTGTATGCTAGAACACACCACACAAACGTGATATAGCTTTTGTTTGAAGACAAAAAGATGAATGGCTCCGATGTTAATGTCCGAGCTTGAATAGTCCGTGTGTGTCACCTCACACGACTCTGGAGCTCATAAAAACACGAGAAAACAATCCTGCGTGTGAAATTAGAAGTGCTGTTAGAAACACGCTGGTCAGGAAGTTATCGAGCTCTCTATATCGTCTTATTGAGAAAATGTATATTGATGATAACTATCTACCGAATTATCATCCAGCCCTACTGACAATTATTGTAAACATTGTTGGATTGCCCAGCTGAATCACAGTAAAGGTGTTGCAATGTATTTCTCGTATAGGAAATCCATATTTTATTTTAACATAAGTAAATTCTTAGTTAATCATATCACAATAAAGGCCATGGTATACTTCCTACATTGTAAAAGAGCGATAACCATGAACAAAATCACAGGTGGTCGACAAAGTTATAGCCTTGCTCAGAAAGAAGTACCTCTCTATACGAGCCAGACATCCACGTCATCTGTGCTTTAACTCCATCCAAGAACGAAACCTCCACAGTACCATCAGAGAAAGCTTTAAACTCTCCCGTCCCTGGAACGGTCGCCTCCTGCACCACACGAGCACAGTCACACAGCGCCACCTGTTGAAGAGAGATACCATCATCATCACACACACACAATATGCCATTAAGCTTTGTTTACACCAGATAGCAGATAAGCGGAAATGGCAGATGATTTACATGTTAAGTCAATGAGAAGATGAGATCATACTGCAAAATATGCTCTTTTTGCTGTGCCGGGAGAGGCAGAGAGCTCTGCTTCCCCAACCAATCAGCTTTTTCTAGACTCGTGACACTATGTCCGGAGGAATACTGGAGAAACTTAAAGTCACGATTTGTGGACACTGTTGTATGACAGCAGACAAGCCTTCTTCAAAGACTCAAAAGTAAAGTCAGTGAAGAGGAGGAGATTCTGGTGAGTTTCAAGTTTTCTACTCACACTGAGAATGTAATGACACTTCATTAGCTTTAGCCACTAAGCTAGCTCTGCAGCACCGTGTATTTGTAGTTGAAGAGTGCTGAAAGAAGAGGAAGATACTCAGAGAATTCATTAAAGGAGAGAAGAATGGAGACTGAAGCCCCTCCTCCACGAACCCGTCTTTTTTGGTGTGCGATTTTTAGATCAGACAAAAGCTCTGGTTTTTGTGGTCACTTCAGCGTGGTACAAGCTGAATTTCTGCTTTTTGGTGTGAACAAAGCATTAGATATCGTAAAAGATAAAAGAAAAACTAGCATCAGTTCAACGCACCTCGTTCCAGCAGGAGAGAGAAAGCGGGGTACGCACCAAGCCTCTGCCCTGCATGAAACATTTCAGGATCCTTAGAAAAAGAGACAAAACAATTCTCATTAAAAATAGCATCGTCAGCACAGATAGTGTAACGGTGCAGATTTGCATCCGGCAACAAGGGTTCGAATCCAGCCCCAGTCCTTTGCCCATCCTCCTCCCTAGATCTCTCTCCCCAAAAAAATCCTCCTGTCTCCTCTATACTATCCTGTCTAATAAAGGCATTAACAATCCCCAAAAATATAACAAAAAATAATAATAATAAATAATAGGGTCCATTCATATTTTGACACAAAAAAGCACTTGGCAGGATTCAGTTCAAAATTCTCCACAGGCTCCACATCACCAGCTCAAAATGGTTTAATATCAATCCGAATATCATTGCTACATGTGGCAGGTGCTAACTCTCACCTGCAACAACATGTTTAGGTTTGGTTCCAGGTTAGAAGACTACTGCAAAGATATCTTTAAAACATTCTCTAAAATCTATGGAGTCCATATCTCTCCTAACCCCATAGCTGCCATTTTGGTATTATTCCAGAATGTGAGGACCTAAGTAGAAGCATGAGTACAAAGATTGTTAGCGAGACAACGAATCCTGCTGCATTGGAGAAGGTCCGACCCCGGAACACAGGCAGAGGATGAATTACATTCAGTTGTAAAAAATAAAATGAATAATTAGAGGTTCAAAGGACAAGTTTTTCGAGACATGGTGTCCCCTCCTGACTTATTTTGATGAGCTTGATCTGTCTGAAAGTTACTCCCAGCTCCGTCTCTTTGTACTTCTTTCCCTTTTTTATGTCATTTTGATAAACAAGTCTCCTTAAACAACGTGGATTTTCTTTTACGAGTTGCAAGGAATTAAAATATGATTTCCCGGTGACCGCTTCGAAAAGGACAAAGGTCTTTGAAACAACAGGACTCTTTTTTTTTTTTTTTTGCAATGCTGCTGCAGAACTAAACGCCCTTGACCCCTGGATGTTTTAGGTACCTTTAAATGGTCTAAAGTAATAACTGTAAGGAATTAAAAAAAACATTTTCCTAGTGACCGCTTCGAAACGGACAATGGTCCCCTGAAGTAACTGGACCAGTCTTTGGAAATGGACGCTGAAGCAGATAAGAGAAAGAACTCGGTGCTGATAACATAATCGTGTGAATAAAAGCCAACAAGTTTGTTCTTTTGATGCCGAGCCGGGAAAGGCCCAAACATTTGAGTTTCAAGAACCTTAGAGCCAAGAAGTCTAGGCTAGGTGTCGAGATGATGGGCATCATAAGGTGTTCGCTGAATCTGAGTTTATTTCATGAACCAAACCCACGAGTCTTTGTTCCACACCATAAAGTCTGATCTCTCACCTTCATCTCTTAGAGAACCAATCACATACAGAGCATCTTTTCAAATAAAGGGTTTTCACAGAAGGCCAGCCTTCCAAAGTCAAAGAACCAATCAGTGTAATGATGTAATTTGATATTGACATTTAGAGTATTTAAAGGGAGTTCTCCCTAAAATCAGAACTCCCATCCGGGTCTTGAAATGCAAGCCTCTCTCTCTCTCTCGAGGACGACGATCAGGTAAAACTATGACTTTCCAACATAACTCTTTTATATTGTAATCACTTTTTAGCGATATTGTATGATTTGTGTTTGTGACCTTATCAAGATTGCTCAGGAATTGTTTATAGTGATTGATGGGGAACAAACCTACACCCCCCACTGAGACTCATGCTCCTTAAGGTCTGGGAACATCTTGATAAGTATCTTCTCGTGCTATGTAAGGCTGACCTTTTGTTGACTTCATTCATGAATATCAGTGGCTGGGCCTAGTTAGATTTTTGGAAGACTGGAGCGTTAAACATTAAAGCTTGTGATACCCCAAATATCTCCTGGTGTTCAATTGTGAGTTTCCTACACCATGATTAACTTCTCTCTTAATTATTGGGTAAAATCACTTTTCCGCCACCTTTGATTGCGTTATTGGGCAAATGAATGATGCCTTCCAATGTGAATATGGGTATTTACTTTTTTTTTTGTAATTGCTCTTCATTTAGTACAAAGGATGGGATATCTATATTTTTTGTCAACGGACTGTATTCTGTGTTCATCTCACTTGGCCTGACAAACCCGGGTGCTTAGTTGGTGGTTAAGGGTAAAACTGTTGAGAGGTTGATGTATTTTTTCTTGCTTTAGTTTTGCTTTCTCACCTCACTTGGTGCTGTCAGAGTGGCTGATTGTTATGATTGTTTCTGTTGAAACCTCAATAAACGAAGTGTTCAGCAAAAAAACATTTAACTCTCTATACATCTATACATGTTACATGAGTAGTTATACGACAGAAAATGTTTACGAAACAAACGCCATCGCATGACCATGCAGAAACCATCACGTGACTGAACACTGACGTTTCTTAAAGACGTAAAAACAACTATCCTAACAAATACACAAGATTTTGTAGACAAAACAACGTTTGTTGAATGTTGAATTATATTTCAGGATTCCAAACTGCAGTATCAATGGATTTCCAAGGGTTTTTTTTTTTTAAAGAAGCATTAAATGAAAACGCGGGGAACATTTTTTAAATGAAAACCTATATTTTGCGAAGACTTACGGATCAAAATATGCATACAGTATTCAAAGCAGAACTTAAATAATTATTCCTTTCTCTCATCTAATCTGGTTAAAGGCATGTCTACAAGATCTCTTGATAGCTGAAATGACGTAGTCACTTCCTCTGTGTCGTTATATATAAAGTCTCACCTGCTGGCTCGTGTCACCACAGCCTGGATGGAGTACAGCTGAGCTGGTGTGTCAGGAGGAAGCCCGCACAGGTGATACACGCACTCACCCACCTGAGAAACACAGACACTAGGAGCTAGAAATCTGCCGAAACGATCTGAATTTGAATTGTGTCGATATGAATTATTGACAAATGTAATTTAATGAACCTGAATATTATATGCCATGAAATATATTTGGAATTTCTTTCTTTGAATTTCCTAATTTTGTAATTTGAACATTGAACTTCTGAAATTTAAAACCACTGATTTTTTTAAGCATAATCATTTATAGATGTATTTTCAAACTTCAGATTTTTTTTTTTTACAGATTTTCAAGAAGAAAAATGTTAAAACATCAAATTCAATATTCTAACATTGAAACTGCAAAATTCAGGTAGTGAAATTCAGACCTGTAGGTCAGGGGTCATCACCAGGGAAGAGTAGACGATCACAGAACATCTTCCCACTGTCATGAGAGACAGAGGCACGCAGAAAAAAAAAAATCAACCAAAAGGCCAGACACCTACGAAAGATAATTTTTTTTTGTTTGACATCCACACCCACAACAACTATGGGCATCTTTGTTTTTTTTGACAGCCGCAGGTGTTGCGTACCACCAAGAGCTTTTCAAGTACCACTAGTGCTAGGCGTACCACAGTTTGAGAACCACTGCAACAGGTAATCTGTATGTGTAAGGGGCCAGTAGGGAGGTGTATATCAGAGTTTTTAGAAGACATTAATTACCTGACACTATCCTTTTAGCAAAAAATCATATTCGTGAAGGTTTGAATAGCTGGTGTCAAATTGACCCTGGAGGATGTAAGGTGTTAGCGAATTTTAGGGCAACAGTAGCCTTAAATAAATTAGCTTAAGTAGCTTAATAAACTAGCTTAAAGCGTTTTAAAGGTGGACAAACAGAAAGCAACTTCAGTTACTAAAAATCCACTCGAAGCTCAGACCAAGAATTCCCCATCGGTGACATACGTCAGTGTGAGCCGGTCCAGGTTTAAAGTGTGTGAAGTAGTTCGCTAGAACTCCGTTGGACCTGATGAGAGAACCATCGCCGGGTGAAATCTCCACCGTTGGGATCACTCCACCCACTACACTGAGAGAGAGAAACACAAGGAAACATCACAACAGACGATGGGGATGTTGCTCATGAGTAAGAGTTCCACAGATGTCTGATGACATCTAGATGAGCCTACGGACAGATCGCTGGCAATAACCTGGCACTGAGGCAGAAATGTAAAAAAATTGAACTTTTATTTAAGCCTCTGAGCTTATTCCAGTTTCTGTTCTCTTGCATTCAACCCTTCATCAAAGCCTTTATGGTAAAACAAAGCCTCCAAGAAACTTTTTTTTCTTGATGTGGGGAGGAAAAAAGGAGAACCCAGAGAAAAACTAATACACACATTTCTAAGATCCAAAGTTCTTTAATTTTGGACATCATCTTTAAGTTTCTCCTAGTGTGTTTGTTTTTTTTTCTGCTGCATCTTTGTGTTCAATTAGGTTTGATGTCAAAGAAAAACCCACTCTCCATTGGTTCGCGATGCGATCAACCCACTGGCAAATCAGCGGTCGACTAATTTACTTAATCTGCATATAAGCACACTGCATCATTTGGTATGAAAGGCTTTGGGTCTAGCTTGGCGTTGTGTTGAGTCGTTTTGAGAAGATGAGATCATCTTAGATATTTTTAGATTATGAGATATATCAGATATATTTGCTGTGTTTTTAAATTAGATTCTTGTTTGACTAACCATCTTGTCGTTGTATGTCACTGAGTCCTGCTGGCTGTTTCTGCCAATGTTGGGAACTTCAGATCATTTTACCGACTCGGACCTTAGTGTCCCGTTCAGCAAAATAAACAAATATTTTCAAGTCATTTCATTCATTTTAGGAAAATACCAATACAAAACTCGAATTTCAAACAAAAAATAAGATAAACTTAAATGCCAGAAGACAAAAAATATTTTACTTAAGCCTACCTGGGTCTTTTAGTCTGATTCAGCTCAGCTCTGATCTGCCTTTAGGTTAAAGTCTCATTCGTTCCTCACATTTCTTCTCTCTGATGATAACGAGTTCAGTCCGGCCCCGGGGCCTTCTATCACATGACGCTCCCTAATATTAACCAACACAATATGAGCCGGAAACCTAAAAGATTCGCTCTTTTCCTGTGGCTCCTTTAGTTCTTCTGTCACGTGATGCTCTCTAATATTAACCAAATGCAGTTTGAGCTGGAATCAGAAAAGATTCGTTCTTTCCCCGAGTCCTCCGGCTCATGTCGTTCTCTCGTCATTAATGATGAGAGCGTTACGCTCGGAAAACCAGAAGAATGTTGCGCATGCGCCACTGAACGAATCCCTCTCCGACACGATTCGTTCCTTCGGAGTCACTTTAAAGAGTCGTTAAAAAAGAACGAAACGTTCATGAACGACACATCACTATTTCCGTCCCTCATCCAGAAGAGGGAGTTCAGCACATGACGTGACTCACTCTCTCTCACTCCCTCTCACTCCCTCTCTCTCTCTCTCTCTCTCTCTCTCTTTTTCATTGTTATAATTCCATTATTTCTTTCACCTTCCACAATTTTAACCCTAGACACTTTTCATCTTAAAACATACATCACAGCAGAGAAAGGACGTCCCCCAGTGAAGGTCCCTGGAAGTTTCGCTGACTGAGGCAGCTGATCAGCTCCCTAGCATAAAGAACTTAAGCTGACGAACATATTGGGGGACGGCACCTGAGAAATGCACCTGCAGCTATATTGTTTTAGCTAGATTTGTTAAGAAAAATGGAGCAGAAATATTCTTCCTCTCAATAAATCTAAAGAAGTTGAACCAAAACTCTGTTTACTCTCAGAACTCACACAGAAATGCCACACAGAAATTTTATATTACTGAAGATGATTATTTTTGACGATTTTAACAACTTAAATATCGTACTTATTTGTCACTACACTCACAGTCCCAATCAAACCCATTTTGTGCACACATCTGCAAAACTCTTGCCATAGAAACAGACTGAGGCGATAATATTCACCGGTATGTGACGCCTTTACACCAGACCACCTTCACCAGCGCACCGGTGACTTCCTCTTCCTGTCCAAACAGATCAGGATTCACGCCTTCACATCTCCACCTGAAAATCACATGATTCTATGAAGAGCAATACCATCACGAGTGACTCCCAGAGGAGGATGTGCTGCATGGTAAGTCTCACTTGTGCTGATGAGGAGAGGGGCACTTCAGAGGGAGAGGTTTGGGAAGTGGAGTCTTCTGTCCTGCTTGAGATCTTTCTGCTTGCTTTGAGTCTGCTCCACCAAGCTCAGGAGTTACAAGAGATCCCTGATGCTTTGCAGCCAGGGATACAGCAAAAGACCAAACTGTGGGGAAAAAAGCTCTGGAGAAGTGCTGGACCACTCTGGTACACACGCGAGCACTTCCAGAGCGTAACCTGGTTCTTTCTGAGCTGGGAGTTTGCTTTCCCGAAGCTGCTTCCACAGTTTTCAGCAGACATGTGCTTTTATGTGGACCTCCTTGAAGCTGGGCATTAAAGAAGTCCTTGTCATTCCAGCTGAAGTGAGAGAGGAACTCAACAGTGAACTCTTGCCCAGAAGAAGAGAGGACCAGTTTGGCATGTCCATCTCTAGAGCAGACCGTGGTTTCTCCGTTTGTGTCAGATGAGCAAGACTCGGCCCCGCCCCACACCAGCTCTGTGATGGCACTGGAGGGCAGCTGGAAATAAGTGCAGGGTTAATTAAATTAGGGTGAAAAAGGCAATAAAAACATCTTACCTTGTTTGGTTCTACTGATACCAGTTCTTCGGGGAGATAGGGATGGGTTGCAAACTTGTTTCTGAATGCCAACGCATTAAATACCAATGTCTGAATAGACAAGAAAGGACATTAATTGTTTAATATAAACAGATCGTTTAATAGAAGGACAGAAGATCATAAAAACTCACAGGGTGATTGGCTGAAAGACAGACAGAAATTAGACTAATCTGACTAAATATAGATCTAGACAGCTAGAGAGAGAGAGAGAGAGAGAGAGAGAGAGAGAAAGCATGATAGATTGACAGACAGGCTGACGAACAGAAAAACAGACAGGCCAGCTGACAGAAAGACAGACAGGCAGAGGGGCGGACAGACAGACCAGCTGACAGACAGACTAAGCAACCTTCTGACATAGACAGACCGACCAGCTGACAGAGACCGGCAAACTTGGCTAACCCCAAACGACAAACCATTGTCGACGCTACAGACAGACTGAACGATTGACACGACAAGTCACCGACAACCAATGGACGACCACTTCAGACGCAACAAAAATAAGGCAGACCAGCTGTCAGACAGACAGACCAACAGACAAACCAACGGACAGACCAGCTGACAGACAGACCGACCGACTAACAGACAGGCTCGACCGACAAACCAATGGACAGACCTGCTGTCAGACAAACAGACCGACCAACAAATCAATGGACAGACCAGCTGTCAGACAGACAGACAGACCGACCAACAAACCGACCGACCGACAAACCAATGGACAGACCAGCTGTCAGACAGACAGACAAACTAATGGACAGACCAGCTGTCAGACAGACAGACCAACAGACAAACCACGGACAGACCAGTGACAGACCAGACCACAGACAGACAAGAGGACGACGACAAACAATGACAGACCTGCTGTCAGACAAACAGACCCTCCGACCAACAAATCAATGGACAGACCCCAGCTGTCAGACAGACAGACAGACCGACCAACAAACCGACCGACCGACAAACCAATGGACAGACCAGCTGACAGACGACACCGACAGGACAAACCAAGGACAGACAGTCAGTGTCAGACAAAACAGACCGGCACACACGACAAACCAAGACAGACCAGCTGGCAGACAACAGACCGAAAACAAAAACTGACATGACAATCATGGACAAGATCACTGTCAGACAGACCGAAGACAACACAATGGACAGATCAGCTGTCAGACAAACAGACCGACTGACAAACCAATGGACAGATCAGCTGTCAGACAGACCAACCGACTGTCCCTCTTTCCTATAAAAAGACCTGGCTGTCTATTTAACTCCTATCTGTCAGGTTTACCAGGTTTGTTAAGTTGTCCATTTAACTGTCTCTCTCAATTTGTTAAAAAAAGTTGCAAGTCTATGTAACGCATTCTGTTTGATTCTGATGTCAAACTTTCTCTTGGTGAAGTCTTTGATTTAAATGTCTTTGTGAAGTTATCTTTACATTATCTGTTAGCTGGCCTGTCTGTCTGTCTGTTGGTCGGCTGTATTTGTTTGTCGGTCGAGCCTGTCTGTCTGTCTGTCAGTCTGTCTGTCTGACAGCTGGTCTGTCCATTGGTTTGTCGGTGAGCCTGTCTGTCAGACAGGCAGCTAAAAAACGACAACGATATAAATCACTATAAAGAAAAACAAATGGACAGTCAGGTTATCACAGAACGTACAAACCGAAAGCTTGTTTAATAGACAAGTGGACACCCGAAAATGTCAAAATAAATAGTTATGATTATTATAATTATTGATAACAATTAACTGCGTTAAATAACAGATACATAGGCAGACTGGGACCCAGATAGACAGACACTTGATGAACAAACACTAAAAGAAAGGGAGTTCGGTTGATTTACAGGCGTTGAGCTACCTTATACTCGCTAATGGCGAATCTGGTCCTCTGTTTCACCCTCTCTCGGGCCCGCAGAGGGTGAGCGGAGGAAGGAAGGCGCTTCTCCAGCATGAACTCGGACCCGCAGGGCGAGAGCTGCAGTCTGCGCCCGTCTGCGTAAAACACTTCCACACCCTCATCCACAGACATCACCATAAACCTCACCGCGCTCATCACGACAGCTCCGGAGGTTAGGTGGCAACACGGTACGTAACTACCTGGCAAGAACAGTGAGAACTGGCAGTATATAATAGGAGTTTACACATCAACATGGATCATAAACCGGACCAGAAGTCCAGACAAAGCGGAGTCGATTCTTCTAATTCTTCTCTTTCTAATGGTGTTTTATGGCAGAACCTGTTTTCGTGCATTACCTGGAATCGATTCTTTTGAACGAATGAACCGAGAAGGTGAGTGCGAAGATTATAAACACACCATATCACCGAAACACGAGTGGCTTGTAATTTTTAATTACATAGCTGTTGATTTTGTATTTCAACTGACCGTTGAATCAGACATTTTTGTTGCCATAGTGCGAATTTTCGCGGTTGTCGAAAGCATCTCGCTGATTGGTTGAGCCACTTCTTCGCTTGTTTTACAGTGAAAATTAATCTGAACTTTGGTCGTTCGTCCCCTAGCCTCAGGAAGACAACTTAAACTTAAGCCTTGCTTGTAATTGATTTGTTATACTTTTATCTTTTTTAGTTAAATAGAGTGACTCAAAAGTTTATACAATTAAATGAAATTAATTTTTATTGAAAACAAGTAGTATACATTTTAAATATTGAAACAAGTATACACTTGAAAGAATATAAAATAATTTGTATACAATACCTTTTTTTTATTAATAAAATAATATGTTCATTCTTACAATTTATGAATATTGACAATGTTTATAAAAACAAATATAGTTTTTTAGGAACATGTTATTTAATTCTGTGTAGGTTAAGTTAGGTTTACAATTTAAATTTATTTTCCAGGTTTTTGTTTTTTTTTATATCAAAAAGAGAATGCATTTATAAGATTTTTTTAGTATTAACTTTCGAGCAGTGGCGCAGTGGGTAGCACGGTCTTCTCACAGCAAGAAGGTCGCTGGTTCTAGGCTCGGCTGGGGCAGGTGGCATTTCTGTGTGGAGTTTGCATGTTCTCCCCGTGATCGCGTGGGTTTTCTCCGGGTGCTCCGGTTTCCCCACAAGAACAAAGACATGCGGTATAAGTGAATTGAGTAAGAACGATTGTCCATAGTGTTAAAGAGTGAATGTGTGAATGTTTCCCAGCGATGGGTTGCGGCTGGAAGGGCATCCGCCGCGTAAAACATATGCCATTCCGCTGTGGCGACCCCGAAAGGGAATAAAGCCGACATGAAGATGAATAAATGAATGTATTAGCTTTCTAAGATTCAAGACGTTTGAATGCTACAAACCATTATAAAGTCACGTATTTATTTTTTTTAAAATCATATTGAAACATGTTTGGTAATTTCAATAAAATATGTTAGTTAGCTTCTCTTATTCTTAAAATGCAGACAAAACCCCTCAAAATAACACTAAATAAATGTCTTGCAAACAACAAAACAAAAACAATAAAACAAGAATTGTTGTACAACCAGAATTCTATTCCATGAAAATGAAGCGTTGTTAAAAATTTTTGGTCAAAATTTTTTGGTCCAATAACATGAAAGAGGCTTTTATTTTAAAATGAGCTACTAAACACAAATTGACCAACAAAAAAGAAAAATAATAATTACATTAAACTTTGATTGCCTGAAAATAAATAAATGAAAATCAACCAAACCAATAAGTCAACAAAAATAGAATAACATAAAACAGTAATTGATGGAATACAACGAATCATACAAAAGTTAAAATAAAAAAAAATTAAATATTAATTTATGAAATTACTTTCTTTTCCAATTTCAAGGGCCAAACATAGAAGGAACGTTTTTAGGGAACTATATCACCTTCATGACATTAAAGTAGTTTGAATGCTACAAACCATAAAAAATATATTTAATTATTTTGAAAAAAAAAAAAAAAAATGTTATATTGAAACATGGTTGGTAAAATCAATATTAAATACGAGGTAGCTTCTTCTATTCTTAAAATTCTGACGAAAACTCTCAATGTAACGATAAAAAAATGCTGTGCATAATAACAAAAATAAAACAAGCTAAATTATAAGCCAAGCCAGAAATCTCCTCTACTCTGTTGAGTGGGTTCAGCTGCAACGATCATCAGAATGAAGCTTTGATTAAGAATTTCAAGGAGTGCCCCATCATTTTTGATATAGTAACATTCAACATCCTTATTAACGTATGAGAAAAAAAATAAATATAGACCAACTTACAACAAAGAATAGCTTTATTAACTGTAGCAGAAAAGATTTAAGGTGCATCTGGAAATATAAAAAAAACATCAAATCCTTAATAAAACTATAAACATTATTTGACTGATTGTGATTGTTGCCAATATTTGGCACGTTTTCACTGATAAAACCTCAATCAGCTTTTCATCGTTTTCATTGGGGTGTAATGTCTAAGTGAAGCCTTCATTTATTTGGCTTCATGCTGTCCGCTGCCAACAGTTTTAGACTCAGTAAGCACACCTGTCTCTCCTCGTCTCCCACCACAGTCACAGTGAAGCCAAGCACTTCATACGCATCGTCATATTTCCTCGTCTTATCTTTCAGGAGACTTTCATTTGTCTCTTTATCCCCTTCTCTCTCCGCCTGTCTTCTACACTTCGTGTCTACACTTGGTATTGCACTTTATTCTAGAACAGTCTTCTTCTTCTTTTTTCGGCTGTTACCAGTTTAGGGGTCACCACAGCAAATCATCTGTTTCCACCTAACTCTGGCCTCAGTATCCTCTACTCTTGAACCTTCATATCCTCCTTCAGCACACCCATATAACTTGTCTTTGGCCTTCCTCTTGCCCTCTTGCCTGGCAGCTCCATCTCCAACATCCTTCTACCAATATAACTACTATTCCTTCTCTGCACATGTCCTAAACCATCTCAATCTAACTTCTCTGACTTTGTCTCCAAAACAACCAACCTGAGCTGTTCCTCTGATGTGCTCGTTCCTAATCTTGTCCATCCTTGTCACTCCTAAACTGAACTTCAACATCCTCATCTCTGCTACTTCCATCTCTGCCTCGTGTCTCTTCCTCACTGCTACAGTCTCTAACCCATACATCATAGCTGGTCTCACTACTGTTCTGTACACCTTTCCTTTGATTCTTGCTGACACTCTTCTGTCACACAACACCCCTGACACTTTTCTCCACCCACTCCAACCTGCCTGCACTCGCCTCTTCACCTCTTTTCCACACTCCCCGTCGCACTGGACTGTTGACCCCAAATACCTAAACTCCTCCACCTTCTTGACCTCAGCCCCCTGTAACCTCACTGTTCTACTTCCCTCCCTCTCGTTCAAACACATGTATTCTGTCTTACTACGACTGACTTTCATTCCTCTTCTTTCTAGAGCAGACCTCCAACTTTCCAGCTGTCCCTCCATCTGCTCTCTACTCTCATTACAGATTACAATGTCATCTGCAAACATCATTGTCCATGGAGATTCCTGTCTGACCTCATCTGTCAACCTGTCCATCACCATAGCAAACAAGAAGGGACTCAAAGCCGATCCTTGATGTAGCCCCACCTCCACCTTGAACTCCTCCGTCTGACCTGCAGCACATCTCACTGTTGTCATACTCCTCTCATACATATCCTGAACTACTCTGACGTACTTCTCTGCCACTCCTGACATCCTCATACAGGACCATAGCTCCTCTCTCGGCACCCTGTCATACGCTTTCTCTAAGTCCACAAAGACGCAGTGCAGCTCCTTCTGACCATCTCTGTACTTCTCCATTAGCATTCTCAGAGCAAAAAATTGCATCAGTAGTGCTCTTCATGGGCATGAAGCCATACTGCTGCTCGCAAATATCCACTTCCCTTCTTAGCCTAGCTTCCACTACTCTTTCCCAAAGTTTCATTGTGTGGCTCATCAACTTTATACCTCTGTAGTTGTTACAACTCTGCACATCACCCTTTTTCTTAAAGATTGGCACTAGGACACTTCTCCTCCATTCCTCAGGCATCTTCTCACTCTCTAGAATCCTGTTGAATAACCTAGATAGGAACTCCACTGCTGTCTCTCCTAGACACTTCCACACCTACACAGGGATGTCATCTGGACCAACAGCCTTTCCACTCTTCATTCTCCTCAGAGCCTTCCTCACCTCATCCTTTCTACTCTTTTCCACTTCCTGTTCTACAATGTTCACCTCTTCCCCCCTTCTTTCCCTCTCATTCTCCTCATTCATCAACTCCTCAAAATACTCCTTCCATCTTCTCTCCACACTCTCCTCACTCGTTAGAACCCTTCCATCTCTATCTTTAATCACCCTTATATGTTGCACATCCTTCCCATCTCTGTCTCGCTAATCTGTACAATTCCTTCTCATCTTCCCTCGTGTCTAACCTGGCACACAACTCATCATATGCCTTCTGTTTGGCCTTTGCCACCTCCTTCTTCACCCTGCGCTGTGATTCCTTGTAGTCCTGTCTACTTTCTTCAGTCCTTTCAATGTCCCACTTCTTTTTAGCTAGCCTCTTCCTCTGGATGATGTCCTGTACTTCCTCATTCCACCACCATGTTTCCTTATCTTCTTTCCTTCTTCCTGCTGACACACCTAGCACCTTCCTACCTGTCTCCCTGATCACTTCTGCTGTAGTTTCCCAGTCCTCTGGAAGCTCTTCCTGACCACCCAAAGCCTGTCTCAGCTTCTGTCTGAACTCCTCACAACTGGCTTCCTTTTTCAACTTCCACCACTTGGTCTTCTTTTCCATCTTTCCTCTAGAACAGTTAAAAAAAAAAATTAATAAATAAAAGCATGTTCCCCGAGAACAAACACAGTTGACGGAGCCTCACACTCCCCCAGGGGCCCCCTTTATTTCAGAACCACCACCCCAGAACATCACTGACTATGGGTACTTGATACTGGACTTCCCTGAATCTCCCTCTCGCCAAACTTCCTCCAGACTCTGGCGCCTTGATTTCCAAATGACAGGCAAAATTTGCTTTCATCCAAAAAAAAGTACTTTGTACCACTGAGCAACAGTCCAGTGGTGCTTCTCTGTAGCCCAGGTCTGGCGCTTCTGCCAAGTTCAAAAGTGGCTTGACCTGGGGATGCGGCACCTGTAGCCCCTTTCCTACTCGCGGTGGCTCTGGAGGTCCCTGATGTCTGGAATCAATCGTTCTCCACAGTCTTCCTCAGAGTCCGGTCACCTTTTGTCGTTGTGCGGCGTTTTCTGCAACACTTTTTCCTTCCTAGACTGAGGTGCCTTGATACAGCACTCTGGGAACAGTCTATTTGCTCAGAAATGTCTTACCCTCTTGCTTGAGGGTGTCAGTGATGGCCTTCTGGACAGCAGTCAGGTCAGCAGTGGTACCCATGAGTGCGGTTTTGCGTAATGACCCGGGCTGGGAGTTTCTAAAAGCATCAGGAATCTTTTGCAGGTGTTTCGATTTAATTAGTCAATTCAGATGATTAGGTTAATAGACCTAAGGTTTTAACCTAGGTTAGAAAACCTTTTCCATGATTTGCTAATTTTTTGAGATTGGAATTTGGGGTTTTCTTGAGCTGTTTGCCAAAGTCATCAATATTAAACCAAAAAAAGGCTTCAACTACTTCAGTTGTGAACAATGAATCTGAAATATATGAAAGTGTAATGTTTATCAGTACCTTACAGAAAATAATGTACTTTATCACAATATGCTAATTTTTTGTATGTACATAAAAGAAACGTAGTGACGAGCTAAATAAATCTCTCAGAGGCAGTGTTTTTACAAAGATTTATTGCAGGCAAACAATGGAGCAAATAATATTTACAACTCTTTTAAAATGGTTAAACGCAGTGGCTCAAAACACCGATCCTCCTGCCATCTGAGACAGTTAAAGGGAAGGCGCGTCCAAACCAAGAGTGTAACCCTGGATCTTCCAATCCAGCGCTCATAACCCTTATCAGTAGCATTCAACTTTCACAGTAAGAGAGCCAACAGATGGAGGCTGTTCCTTTGTGTTAAAAGTATGAAATAGTCTGGTTTCAAACAATAGAAGCAATAATAAATATTGGCTGAAATAATTTCAGGTGTACCATCCCTTTCAATCATCAGCAACCTTAACAAAGCAATCCGATTAAGAAGTTAAAGACCTCCTCTTCTCACCTAAAACTTGCGCAGGAGGTCAAATAAAACAGTAAGAGAGTCCGAGGAAGAACAGTCGATTTGTATTAAATTAATAAAAAGTAACCCTTGAGGAGAATAACCGAACAGTTTTCTCTCGAAATTGCCTTCGCCGCCGAAGGGCTGCTTCGCTAACGAAACCACGCGTGCGTTCACGTGTGCTACTCTTCGGCTCACATTAAAAATATCACCGCAAACTCTTTTTTTTTTTGAGTGGCATAAAAACCTCAATGCAAACGCCAAAGCGACGGCTCACAACGCGAGGACCTGGAGGACGTTGCAGTTGTCTTGTTTCACCACGCAACAGAAATCAGCAAATCCAGTGAGATCGCAGCCATGAAGATCTTTAAACGAAAAATCAAGCGTCTAGGTTTCACCCACGAGGAAATAATCCCAAGGTCCTGGTGTGGAGTCAACTCTCTCGCTCTCTCTCTCTCTTTACGCCGAGCGTTCATTTCTTTCTGCGAGCGTCCGACTCCATGCAGAACCTGTCGAAGGCCTCCTGGATCTCAGGGTCCATGTCGTCTTCGTCCCCACAGAAGCTTCACAACAGACAAAACAGCTCGAGTCAAATGATAAAAAGCAAACATTTCACAGAAAAACGGTTTCGCTCTGTGTTCGAAACCTCATCGTCAAGCTGTGAGCCAATTTAAAAAAAAAGCCTCTATTTGCTAAACACAAATTGACCAACCCAAAATGAAAATAAATAAATAAAATTCAACCAAACAAATATGGAATAAAACGTAACAAACAATAAAATATTATAGCATAAAATATTAAATAATGGACTAAAATGAATAAAATCAATGAAAATATCTCCTAAAGACAAAAAAAAAAACACCACCAGCACTTAAAAAAATAAAATTACATACAATTATAATATAAATAATATAAAACATAAATAAAACATAAATTCACAGAAAAATCTAAAATAAAAAAGTAAAACAATAAAATATAATATAAATACACTAAAATATGAAACAATGTTATAGAAGCTTTTATTTATCTCCTAAACACAAATTCACAAAAATCAAAAATCAGAACACCAGTAATATAATGCAAAAGAATCCGATTGAAAGAAATTGTGTGTCTTCATTGTTTAAATCAGTGGTTCTCCAATAGTGGGGCACTATTGATAAAAGAAAATATGCAAATAAAAAGAATTTGTTAAAAATTGTAATTCAACAATGTAATAACAACATGATTATAATAATATATTTAATGTAACAATAATTAGTTAATTTCTGATCATAAAAATTAAAGTTGCCTAAACTTGACTTATGATTTCTCCCAAGTTCTAGATTTTCCTAATGAAATCAACACTCGCGTAAAAGGATCGAAAAAGTGACGCTTATCCACGTTTGTACATAAACCAAAAGAATTTCAAGCGGTTACTCACAACTCGTCTCCGTTCTCTTCGTACGCATCGGGGAAGAGAGAATCTTCTCGGTCTAATATCTCCTGGTACTTTTCAGAGTACTCTAAAATGAGACATGAATATTTCAGAGACCATTTTTAAGTTACAACAGAAGTGGATGTAACAAGTCCTTAATAAAATAGAATTAAAGACATGTCTCAATCGTTCCATCAACAGCACAGACAAAACATCATCATCGTAAAAAAAAATCTATTAAAATCAGACGAGTGAAGCTCTGTGGATCCCGGCGGAGCTTCTCACCTGGATCTGCTGCAGTGAAAGGCGTCCCATCGGCCGTGTAGAACGTGGGCTCGTTCTGTGGAGCAGAAGCAAGTTTAAAAATCAGCTCAAAAGCTTGAGAAATATGACTTCTTCACCATGAAGTAGTTTGGATCGTTGTCAGGCGTGGAGTCACTGGAGACTGCGCTGGGTTGAACCCGGCCCCAGTTACTGGAGCGCAACTCCACCAGCTTCAGTAGCATCTGCCGAACATCCCTGCAACGAGAACACACAGCTCCTGCTCAAAACTGCTCCGAGATCTCCAGACCTCAAACACTCGAGAACACACAGCTCCTGCTCAAAACTGCTCCGAGATCTCCAGACCTCAAACACTCGAGAACACACAGCTCCTGCTCAAAACTGCTCCGAGATCTCCAGACCTCAAACACTCGAGAACACACAGCTCCTGATCAAAACTGCTCCGATAACTCCAGACCTCAAACACTCGAGAACACACAGCTCCTGCTCAAAGCTCCTCCGAGATCTCCAGATCTCAAACACTCGAGAACACACAGCTCCTGCTCAAAACTGCTCCGAGATCTCCAGACCTCAAACACTCGAGAACACACAGCTCCTGCTCAAAACTGCTCCGATAACTCCAGACCTCAAACACTCGAGAACACACAGCTCCTGCTCAAAACTGCTCTGAGATCTCCAGACCTCAAACACTCGAGAACACACAGCTCCTTCTCAAAACTGCTCTGAGATCTCCAGACCTCAAACACTCGAGAACACACAGCTCCTGCTCAAAACTGCTCTGAGATCTCCAGACCTCAAACACTCGAGAACACACAGCTCCTGCTCAAAACTGCTCCGAGATCTCCAGACCTCAAACACTCGAGAACACACAGCTCCTGCTCAAAACTGCTCCGAGATCTCCAGACCTCAAACACTCGAGAACACACAGCTCCTGCTCAAAACTGCTCCGATAACTCCAGACCTCAAACACTCGAGAACACACAGCTCCTGCTCAAAACTGCTCCGAGATCTCCAGACCTCAAACACTCGAGAACACACAGCTCCTGCTCAAAACTGCTCCGAGATCTCCAGACCTCAAACACTCGAGAACACACAGCACCTGCTCAAAACTGCTCCGATAACTCCAGACCTCAAACACTCGAGAACACACAGCTCCTGCTCAAAACTGCTCTGAGATCTCCAGACCTCAAACACTCGAGAACACACAGCTCCTTCTCAAAACTGCTCTGAGATCTCCAGACCTCAAACACTCGAGAACACACAGCTCCTGCTCAAAACTGCTCTGAGATCTCCAGACCTCAAACACTCGAGAACACACAGCTCCTGCTCAAAGCTGCTCCGATAACTCCAGACCTCAAACACTCGAGAACACACAGCTCCTGCTCAAAACTGCTCCGAGATCTCCAGACCTCAAACACTCGAGAACACACAGCTCCTGCTCAAAACTGCTCTGATAACTCCAGACCTCAAACACTCGAGAACACACAGCTCCTGCTCAAAGCTCCTCCGAGATCTCCAGATCTCAAACACTCGAGAACACACAAAACTCCTCAAAACTGCTCCGAGATCTCCAGACCTCAAACACTCGAGAACACACAGCTCCTGCTCAAAACTGCTCCGAGATCTCCAGACCTCAAACACTCGAGAACACACAGCTCCTGCTCAAAACTGCTCCGAGATCTCCAGACCTCAAACACTCGAGAACACACAGCTCCTTCTCAAAACTGCTCTGAGATCTCCAGACCTCAAACACTCGAGAACACACAGCTCCTGCTCAAAGCTCCTCCGAGATCTCCAGACCTCAAACACTCGAGAACACACAAAACTGCTCAAAACTGCTCCGATAACTCCAGACCTCAAATACTCGAGAACACACAGCTCCTGCTCAAAGCTCCTCCGAGATCTCCAGACCTCAAACACTCGAGAACACACAGCTCCTGCTCAAAACTGCTCTGAGATCTCCAGACCTCAAACACTCGAGAACACACAGCTTCTGCTCAAAACTGCTCCGATAACTCCAGACCTCAAACACTCGAGAACACACAGCTCCTGCTCAAAACTGCTCCGAGATCTCCAGACCTCAAACACTCGAGAACACACAGCTCCTGCTCAAAACTGCTCCGAGATCTCCAGACCTCAAACACTCGAGAACACACAGCTCCTGCTCAAAACTGCTCCGAGATCTCCAGACCTCAAACACTCGAGAACACACAGCTCCTGCTCAAAACTGCTCCGAGATCTCCAGACCTCAAACACTCGAGAACACACAGCTCCTGCTCAAAACTGCTCCGAGATCTCCAGACCTCAAACACTCGAGAACACACAGCTTCTGCTCAAAACTGCTCCGATAACTCCAGACCTCAAACACTCGAGAACACACAGCTCCTGCTCAAAACTGCTCTGAGATCTCCAGACCTCAAACACTCAAGAACACACAGCTCCTTCTCAAAACTGCTCTGAGATCTCCAGACCTCAAACACTCGAGAACACACAGCTTCTGCTCAAAACTGCTCCGATAACTCCAGACCTCAAACACTAGAGAACACACAGCTCCTGCTCAAAACTGCTCCGAGATCTCCAGACCTCAAACACTCGAGAACACACAGCTCCTGCTCAAAACTGCTCCGAGATCTCCAGACCTCAAACACTCGAGAACACACAGCTCCTGCTCAAAACTGCTCCGAGATCTCCAGACCTCAAACACTCGAGAACACACAGCTCCTGCTCAAAACTGCTCTGAGATCTCCAGACCTCAAACACTCGAGAACACACAGCTCCTACTCAAAACTGCTCCGAGATCTCCAGACCTCAAACACTCGAGAACACACAGCTCCTGCTCAAAACTGCTCTGAGATCTCCAGACCTCAAACACTCGAGAACACACAGCTCCTGCTCAAAACTGCTCTGAGATCTCCAGACCTCAAACACTCGAGAACACACAGCTCCTGCTCAAAACTGCTCCGAGATCTCCAGACCTCAAACACTCGAGAACACACAGCTCCTGCTCAAAACTGCTCTGAGATCTCCAGACCTCAAACACTCGAGAACACACAGCTCCTGCTCAAAACTGCTCTGAGATCTCCAGACCTCAAACACTCGAGAACACACAGCTCCTGCTCAAAACTGCTCTGAGATCTCCAGACCTCAAACACTCGAGAACACACAGCTCCTGCTCAAAACTGCTCCGAGATCTCCAGACCTTAAACACTCGAGAACACACAGCTCCTGCTCAAAACTGCTCCGAGATCTCCAGACCTCAAACACTCGAGAACACACAGCTCCTGCTCAAAACTGCTCCGAGATCTCCAGACCTCAAACACTCGAGAACACACAGCTCCTGCTCAAAACTGCTCCGAGATCTCCAGACCTCAAACACTCGAGAACACACAGCTCCTGCTCAAAACTGCTCCGAGATCTCCAGACCTCAAACACTCGAGAACACACAGCTCCTGCTCAAAACTGCTCCGAGATCTCCAGACCTCAAACACTCGAGAACACACAGCTCCTGCTCAAAACTGCTCCGAGATCTCCAGACCTCAAACACTCGAGAACACACAGCTCCTGCTCAAAACTGCTCCGAGATCTCCAGACCTCAAACACTCGAGAACACACAGCTTCTGCTCAAAACTGCTCCGATAACTCCAGACCTCAAACACTCGAGAACACACAGCTCCTGCTCAAAACTGCTCTGAGATCTACAGACCTCAAACACTCGAGAACACACAGCTCCTGCTCAAAACTGCTCTGAGATCTCCAGACCTCAAACACTCAAGAACACACAGCTCCTTCTCAAAACTGCTCTGAGATCTCCAGACCTCAAACACTCGAGAACACACAGCTTCTGCTCAAAACTGCTCCGATAACTCCAGACCTCAAACACTCGAGAACACACAGCTCCTGCTCAAAACTGCTCCGAGATCTCCAGACCTCAAACACTCGAGAACACACAGCTCCTGCTCAAAACTGCTCCGAGATCTCCAGACCTCAAACACTCGAGAACACACAGCTCCTGCTCAAAACTGCTCCGAGATCTCCAGACCTCAAACACTCGAGAACACACAGCTCCTGCTCAAAACTGCTCTGAGATCTCCAGACCTCAAACACTCGAGAACACACAGCTCCTACTCAAAACTGCTCCGAGATCTCCAGACCTCAAACACTCGAGAACACACAGCTCCTGCTCAAAACTGCTCTGAGATCTCCAGACCTCAAACACTCGAGAACACACAGCTCCTGCTCAAAACTGCTCTGAGATCTCCAGACCTCAAACACTCGAGAACACACAGCTCCTGCTCAAAACTGCTCCGAGATCTCCAGACCTCAAACACTCGAGAACACACAGCTCCTGCTCAAAACTGCTCTGAGATCTCCAGACCTCAAACACTCGAGAACACACAGCTCCTGCTCAAAACTGCTCTGAGATCTCCAGACCTCAAACACTCGAGAACACACAGCTCCTGCTCAAAACTGCTCTGAGATCTCCAGACCTCAAACACTCGAGAACACACAGCTCCTGCTCAAAACTGCTCCGAGATCTCCAGACCTTAAACACTCGAGAACACACAGCTCCTGCTCAAAACTGCTCCGAGATCTCCAGACCTCAAACACTCGAGAACACACAGCTCCTGCTCAAAACTGCTCCGAGATCTCCAGACCTCAAACACTCGAGAACACACAGCTCCTGCTCAAAACTGCTCCGAGATCTCCAGACCTCAAACACTCGAGAACACACAGCTCCTGCTCAAAACTGCTCCGAGATCTCCAGACCTCAAACACTCGAGAACACACAGCTCCTGCTCAAAACTGCTCCGAGATCTCCAGACCTCAAACACTCGAGAACACACAGCTCCTGCTCAAAACTGCTCTGAGATCTCCAGACCTCAAACACTCGAGAACACACAGCTCCTGCTCAAAACTGCTCCGAGATCTCCAGACCTCAAACACTCGAGAACACACAGCTCCTGCTCAAAACTGCTCCGAGATCTCCAGACCTCAAACACTCGAGAACACACAGCTCCTGCTCAAAACTGCTCCGAGATCTCCAGACCTCAAACACTCGAGAAACACACAGCTCCTGCTCAAAACTGCTCCGAGATCTCCAGACCTCAAACACTCGAGAACACACAGCTCCTGCTCAAAACTGCTCCGAGATCTCCAGACCTCAAACACTCGAGAACACACAGCTCCTGCTCAAAACTGCTCCGAGATCTCCAGACCTCAAACACTCGAGAACACACAGCTCCTGCTCAAAACTGCTCCGAGATCTCCAGACCTCAAACACTCGAGAACACACAGCTCCTGCTCAAAACTGCTCTGAGATCTCCAGACCTCAAACACTCGAGAACACACAGCTCCTGCTCAAAACTGCTCCGAGATCTCCAGACCTCAAACACTCGAGAACACACAGCTCCTGCTCAAAACTGCTCCGAGATCTCCAGACCTCAAACACTCGAGAACACACAGCTCCTGCTCAAAACTGCTCCGAGATCTCCAGACCTCAAACACTCGAGAACACACAGCTCCTTCTCAAAACTGCTCCGATAACTCCAGACCTCAAACACTCGAGAACACACAGCTCCTGCTCAAAACTGCTCCGAGTAGAGCTGGAACAGTTAATCAAATTAATCAATTGCAAAAAAATGTATAGATTAATATTTTGTGAATTGAAGACTCATTTAATAGAAATTCTAACTTCTGGTGTGTGGAATCTACTTCCGGTTCCCGTTCACAAGCTAAAATTTATGCTCCAGAGCGCTATATAATGAATAAACTGCTGCCAGTGACCGGAATACTGGGAGTCTACGTTAGCGTGTTAATGCTGAACTCTAACATTAATATTAATGCCTATTTTAACTTGAAATGGCAATTTTGGATATATTTAAGTACCATTTATTTATTCCAAAACATTCTTAATTTTTAAATTTAAAACGGTATTGAAAACAAGAATGATTTGTCAAAATATTATCTCTAATTTATTCATTTTATTAAACAAATTCTTTGAATTTCTTTTTTTGAAAATGTATTCCAAGTCACTGGAATAAAGACATACTAAAAATTGTATTAAATTAATTACCCTTGAAAATATTTTAATTTGTTATTTTATTCATGTTAAAGGTTTTTTAATTAGGCTTTATTGTACGCCTTTTAAAATTTCCTTTGAAATATTATTTTATCTTGTTTTTTTTTTGTTTTTTTTCCACTGCATTTTGATTTAAATGTATTGGGTTCATCTTTGATTTAAGCGTATTAAGATTATAACCTTTTTAAATACATTTTTACATTATATTAACAAACATACTTAATTTCTTGTTTAGATTAGACTTTTTGTGAATTTACTTTCTTGAATTACTATTATTATTTGAATTCATTCTGCTGTAACAACCAAAACAGTAGTGACTGTACTAGAGCAGTCGCTGAAAAAGCTAAAATAAACGGCGTAAGAGCTCGGATTCGATCTTTCACGTTGTGTAGGAACCCTGTACCTCAGTATGTCTTTGTATTAGCATTAGCATCATCCCCAACCTGTGTAAACACATTCACTATTGTCCAGCACCTGCTGCTCGGCCCACAGAGGATAACTGGTTCCAGTCTCACTTACCGACTGCATTTGGCATCCAATAATATGTTTTCGATCTTCTTGACGATGTCGTCCATGTCTGACTGCCCTTTCTCTTTCCACGTGTCGTCCAGAATGGAGCCGCTCAGCTGCTCGGATTGGGCCGGACAGCAAAAGAAGAAAAAAGCAGAATTATCTGAAATGTTACAATCGTCGCTGTTTGGAAGCCTCAAGTGAATCCGCCTCTCTAAAATCCTTTAACTTTATCTTTCAACTGCAACTCATTCAGCGCAAGAGCGTGTACCTTGAGTAACTTGACCGCACACATCAAGTTTGGGTCGTCTGGGTGAGAGAACAGTGTGTTGAGAAGCTCTTTCAGGGCTCCTAGTAAGACGTTTGCTCGTCCTGGAGTCTCCTTCCCACTTTTGATCTGCAAGACAATAAAGAAGTGGACGCCATTATTTTCCTGCAAATTCACAAGGAAGTCTCAGCAACAAGAGCCTCTCAGCGGGCACGGACACAGGGATAAAACACTCCAACACTCCCGGAGGATTTTTCAAAGAGGAACAAACTAAAGATGGGTTATAGTTAAAGCACCTAGTGTTTCACATTCGTGTTCTCGTTGGCTGACAGCGTTTGAGTGAAAGCAGCGTTCTCGTTGGCTGACAGCGTTTGAGTGAAAGCAGCGTTCTCGTTGGCTGACAGCGTTTGAGTAAAAGCAGCGTTCTCGTTGGCTGACAGCGTTTGAGTGAAAGCAGCGTTCTCGTTGGCTGACAGCGTTTGTGTGAAGACAGCGTTTGTGTGAAAGCAGCGTTCTCGTTGGCTGACAGCGCTTGTGTGAAAGCAGCGTTCTCGTTGGCTGACAGCGCTTGTGTGAAAGCAGCGTTCTCGTTGGCTGACAGTGTTTGTGTGAAAGCAGCGTTCTCGTTGGCTGACAGCGTTTGGGTGAAAGCAGCGTTCTCGTTGGCTGACAGCGTTTGAGTGAAAGCAGCGTTCTCGTTGGCTGACAGCGTTTGTGTGAAAGCAGCGTTCTCGTTGGCTGACAGCGTTTGTGTGAAAGCAGCGTTCTCGTTGGCTGACAGCGTTTGTGTGAAAGCAGCGTTCTCGTTGGCTGACAGCGTTTGTGTGAAAGCAGCGTTCTCGTTGGCTGACAGCGTTTGTGTGAAAGCAGTGTTCTCGTTGGCTGACAGCGTTTGAGTGAAAGCAGCGTTCTCGTTGGCTGACAGCGTTTGAGTGAAAGCAGCGTTCTCGTTGGCTGACAGCGTTTGTGTGAAGACAGCGTTTGTGTGAAAGCAGCGTTCTCGTTGGCTGACAGCGTTTGAGTGAAAGCAGCGTTCTCGTTGGCTGACAGCGTTTGAGTGAAAGCAGCGTTCTCGTTGGCTGACAGCGTTTGTGTGAAGACAGCGTTTGTGTGAAAGCAGCGTTCTCGTTGACTGACAGCGTTTGAGTGAAAGCAGCGTTCTCGTTGGCTGACAGCGTTTGAGTGAAAGCAGCGTTCTCGTTGGCTGACAGTGTTTGAGTGAAAGCAACGTTCTCGTTGGCTGACAGCGTTTGTGTGAAAGCAGCGTTCTCGTTGGCTGACAGCATTTGTGTGAAAGCAGCGTTCTCGTTGGCTGACAGCGTTTGAGTGAAAGCAGCGTTCTCGTTGGCTGACAGCGTTTGAGTGAAAGCAGCGTTCTCGTTGGCTGACAGCGTTTGTGTGAAGACAGCGTTTGTGTGAAAGCAGCGTTCTCGTTGACTGACAGCGTTTGAGTGAAAGCAGCGTTCTCGTTGGCTGACAGCGTTTGTGTGAAAGCAGCGTTCTCGTTGGCTGACAGTGTTTGAGTGAAAGCAACGTTCTCGTTGGCTGACAGCGTTTGTGTGAAAGCAGCGTTCTCGTTGGCTGACAGCATTTGTGTGAAAGCAGCGTTCTCGTTGGCTGACAGCGTTTGAGTGAAAGCAGCGTTCTCGTTGGCTGACAGCGTTTGTGTGAAAGCAGCGTTCTCGTTGGCTGACAGTGTTTGAGTGAAAGCAGCGTTCTCGATGGCTGACAGCGTTTGTGTGAAAGCAGCGTTCTCGTTGGCTGACAGCGTTTGTGTGAAAGCAGCGTTCTCGTTGGCTGACAGCGTTTGAGTGAAAGCAGCGTTCTCGTTGGCTGACAGCGTTTGAGTGAAAGCAGCGTTCTCGTTGGCTGACAGCGTTTGAGTGAAAGCAGCGTTCTCGTTGGCTGACAGCGTTTGAGTGAAAGCAGCGTTCTCGTTGGCTGACAGCGTTTGTGTGAAGACAGCGTTTGTGTGAAAGCAGCATTCTCGTTGGCTGACAGCGTTTGAGTGAAAGCAGCGTTCTCGTTGGCTGACAGCGTTTGTGTGAAAGCAGCGTTCTCGTTGGCTGACAGCGTTTGTGTGAAAGCAGCGTTCTCCTTGGCTGACAGCGTTTGTGTGAAAGCAGCGTTCTCCTTGGCTGACAGCGTTTGTGTGAAAGCAGCGTTCTCCTTGACTGACAGTGTTTGAGTGAAAGCAGTGTTCTCGTTGGCTGACAGCGTTTGAATGAAAGCAGCGTTCTCGTTGGCTGACAGCGTTTGAGTGAAAGCAGCGTTCTCGTTGGCTGACAGCGTTTGTGTCAAAGCAGCGTTCTCATTGGCTGACAGCGTTTGTCTGAAGACAGCGTTTGTGTGAAAGCAGCGTTCTCGTTGGCTGACAGCGTTTGAGTGAAAGCAGCGTTCTCGTTGGCTGACAGCGCTTGTGTGAAAGCAGCGTTCTCGTTGGCTGACAGCGCTTGTGTGAAAGCAGCGTTCTCGTTGGCTGACAGTGTTTGAGTGAAAGCAGCGTTCTCGTTGGCTGACAGCGTTTGTGTGAAAGCAGCGTTCTCGTTGGCTGACAGCGTTTGTGTGAAAGCAGCGTTCTCGTTGGCTGACAGCATTTGAGTGAAAGCAGCGTTCTCGTTGGCTGACAGCGTTTGAGTGAAAGCAGCGTTCTCGTTGGCTGACAGCGTTTGAGTGAAAGCAGCGTTCTCGTTGGCTGACAGCGTTTGAGTGAAAGCAGCGTTCTCGTTGGCTGACAGCGTTTGAGTGAAAGCAGCGTTCTCGTTGGCTGACAGCGTTTGTGTGAAGACAGCGTTTGTGTGAAAGCAGCGTTCTCGTTGGCTGACAGCGTTTGAGTGAAAGCAGCGTTCTCGTTGGCTGACAGCGTTTGTGTGAAAGCAGCGTTCTCCTTGGCTGACAGCGTTTGTGTGAAAGCAGCGTTCTCCTTGGCTGACAGCGTTTGTGTGAAAGCAGCGTTCTCCTTGGCTGACAGCGTTTGTGTGAAAGCAGCGTTCTCCTTGGCTGACAGCGTTTGTGTGAAAGCAGCGTTCTCGTTGGCTGACAGCGTTTGAGTGAAAGCAGCGTTCTCGTTGGCTGACAGCGTTTGTGTCAAAGCAGCGTTCTCGTTGGCTGACAGCGTTTGTGTGAAAGCAGCGTTCTCGTTGGCTGACAGCGTTTGAGTGAAAGCAGTGTTCTCGTTGGCTGACAGCGTTTGAGTGAAAGCAGCGTTCTCGTTGGCTGACAGCGTTTGTGTGAAAGCAGCGTTCTCGTTGGCTGACAGCGTTTGAGTGAAAGCAGTGTTCTCGTTGGCTGACAGCGTTTGTGTGAAAGCAGTGTTCTCGTTGGCTGACAGCGTTTGTGTGAAAGCAGCGTTCTCGTTTGCTGACAGCGTTTGAGTGAAAGCAGCGTTCTCGTTTGCTGACAGCGTTTGAGTGAAAGCAGCGTTCTCGTTGGCTGACAGCGTTTGTGTGAAAGCAGAGTTCTCATTGGCTGACAGCGTTTGCGTGAAAGCAGCGTTCTCGTTGGCTGACAGCGTTTGAGTGAAAGCAGCGTTCTCGTTGGCTGACAGCGTTTGCGTGAAAGCAGCGTTCTCGTTGGCTGACAGCGTTTGAGTGAAAGCAGCGTTCTCGTTGGCTGACAGCATTTGTGTGAAAGCAGCGTTCTCGTTGGCTGACAGCGTTTGTGTGAAAGCAGCGTTCTCGTTGGCTGACAGCGTTTGAGTGAAAGCAGCGTTCTCGTTGGCTGACAACATTTGTGTGAAAGCAGTGTTCTCGTTGGCTGACAGCGTTTGTGTGAAAGCAGCGTTCTCGTTGGCTGACAACATTTGAGTGAAAGCAGCGTTCTCGTTGGCTGACAGCGTTTGAGTGAAAGCAGCGTTCTCGTTGGCTTACAACGTTTGTGTGAAAGCAGCGTTCTCGTTGGCTGACAGCGTTTGTGTGAAAGCAGCGTTCTCGTTGGCTGACAGCGTTTGTGTGAAAGCAGCGTTCTCGTTGGCTGACATCGTTTGTGTGAAAGCAGTGTTCTCGTTGGCTGACAGCGTTTGTGTGAAAGCAGTGTTCTCGTTGGCTGACAGCGTTTGTGTGAAAGCAGCGTTCTCGTTGGCTGACAGTGTTTGTGTGAAAGCAGCGTTCTTGTTGGCTGACATCGTTTGTGTGAAAGCAGCGTTCTCGTTGGCTCACACTGTTTGTAAAAAACTCAAACAAAATTGTCTCATGCATGCAGAAGAGCGATAGGAGTGTAGAGACCTTCAGACCTGCAGAAAACGGACCACTAATCTTTTCTTAGGAACTGTACTGCATCAAAATACTGTTGTGAAGTGTGAAGGCACCTCTAGGTTCAAGTAGAGCTCTCCCAGAAACAGCACGTAGCAGTGAAATCTCTTCTTGGTCTCTGCGTCTCCTCTGACCGCCTGCTCCCTTTGGTCGTACCCAGTTTGACACCTGCACAGAAACCAAAGAGAGAAAACTCTCAGCAATACATTAATCAGGTTTTGAGAATTCACAGAGTAACCTGGTAACACCGACTAATTACGGAGTTGTTTCTGAATGTTTACCTCAGCAATAAATTCTGGCGGAAGTTCCCGCTGGCTGGACTGATGCGGATGTGATGGGACAGATGATTACAGAGCCGAGCTCCTGTGTAAGCGAAGTTACTGATCGACATGGACTGAAGAACAAACAAGAGTCTGATTATATAGTATCACGCGAAGGTCAAAAGCTTGAGAATTAAATAAATTTCGTTTTTAGGAACTAAAATAAAACAAGAGAAAGCTAGATTTTTGACTTTGTAAAGCAAACTAAGTTGACTTGAGAAAGCCAATCCTTTAATATTTGGTAAAGAATTATCCAGTGTGTTTGAATGTTCATAAAAAGCAGCAAAAGAAACTAGATGGAAATAGCAAACGATAAACATGATGTTTACATAAATCACCAAATGATTAGTAGGAATTTGATGATACGATGATAGCATGACTTGACAAGCGAGTAGCTTGATGTTAATATAAATTATAAATTATATGCATGATGCTAGAAGGAAATAACAAGTGATTAGTATTATGTTATCACAAATTAAGTGATAATTAGTTGCTACTTTATGTTGGCAACATGTTAAACATCAAGCAAACATTGATTAAACAAGTTATTAGCATTTTGGTAGCATGAATGAGCGAGTAGCATAATGCGAACATGAATTAACCAGTGTGTGGCCTTTGGGTTAATTTCCATTTCTAATTTTTACAAGAATAAAAATGTTACATAAACAAAATAAAAAAAGTTTATATTCTTTTCTAGTAGGGACTGGTTGCAATAACTAAAGATATATTCTCTATATTGTTTGAATTTGAGACAAGTCATATATGTTAATGGGAAATTACAGACCTGTCTCTTTGCTGCCCTTCACTGCAAAACTCATTGAGCGGGTCGTCTTCAATCAACTCTTTACCTTCCTGACTTAGAACAACAAGCTTAATGACAAGCAATCAGGTTTCAAGAACGGCCACTCAACTGAAACAGCTTTGTTGTCTGTAACGGAAGCGCTACGAGGGACCAGGGCTAACCACAGATCATCTGCCCTCATCCTACTAGACCTCTCTGCAGCGTTTGACACAGTCAACCATCAGATCCTTCTCTCCACTCTTTCTGTGATGAGCATCACTGGAACTGTACTCGATTGGCTTGAGTCCTATCTCACTGGTAGATCTTTCAGTGTTGGGTGGAGGGGTGAGGTCTCAGACACTCATAAACTACTCACCGGGGTTCCCCAGGGTTCAGTCCTTGGCCCCCTTCTCTTCTACACCAACTCCCTGGGCCCTATCATCCTCAGACACGGATTCTCCTACCACTGCTACGCTGACGACACTCAACTCTATCTGTCGTTCCCCCTGATGACCTGTCAGTAACTACCCGCATTAACTGACTGCCTAAACGACATCTCTACTTGGATGAAGAACCATCACCTACAGCTCAACATGGCCAAGACAGAACTTCTGGTAATCCCAGCTCATCCCTCTGTGCATCACGACCTCACCATCCAGCTGCAATCCTCTACAGTCACCCCTTCTCCTACAGTCAGAAATCTTGGAGTGATTTTAGATGAACAGCAGTCCTTCAAAGACCACATCACAAAGACAACTCGAGCGTGTAGATTTGCACTCCACAACATTCGAAAGATCAGGCCCTTCTTAACTGAGCATGCAACTCAACTCCTGGTTCAGGCACTGGTCCTCTCACGTCTGGACTACTGCAATGCTCTCCTAGCAGAACTTCCAGCAAATGCGCTCAAACCTCTGCAGATGATCCAGAACTCTGCAGCTCGTCTTATCTTCAAGGAACCGAAACGAGCTCATGTTACTCCCCTCTTCATCACTCTTCATTGACTCCCCATTGCAGCTCGGGTAAAATTCAAATCGCTAACGCTGGCATACAAAAGTATCTCCAGATCAGCCCCTGTTTACCTCCATGAGCTCATACGCTCCTACAGTCCCTCCAGAAGCCTGCGCTCAGAGAAAGAACAGAGACTTGTGGTTCCATCCCACAAGGGCAGAAGATCTCTCAGCAGAACCTTCTCTCTCACTGTCCCTGGATGGTGGAACAAACTCCTGATCCAGTCAGGACGTTAACGTTAACAGCTTTCAAAAAGCAACTGAAAACTCTTCTCTTCAGGGAACACCTACTATAAAAAAGTACTTTCTTTTTCCTCCTCTGTCTTTATCTTCTTCTTCTACTCCCTAACTGATTTGGTTTATTGATCAGTTGATAACATTTCTATGAAAAGCTGAGATAGACTTTGATGGTGTAACAGATTGCATATTGTCTCTCCCCTAATGTAAGTTGCTTTGGACAAAAGCGTCTGCCAATTGCATAAATGTAAATGTATAAATGTAATGTGTTATGGAACAAAATATAGATTTTTAACTGCTTTTAAAATGGGAATACCCCACAAAGGTTAAGTGATTAATGTGTTAAAATGAATTACCATGATGATAACACAAAATACGTTGTTATCATAGCAGCCACACAGAGTCCCTCGTTAAAGCACCTCTCACCTGTTCATAGATGAGCTCCACCAGCTCTTGCAGGGTCTGCTCCGTGGTGACCAAGATGTTCAGAGAGTCTGTTATGTACTCGATTTCTGCCTCGAAGGAGCCCGGAGAGGAACTCAAATGATTCACAAACTCCTGGACGAATTCTGCGAGTGAGGGATCCGTGTAGCTCCCTTCTGATTCGTCAGAGTACACTTCCTCCTGGAAACAGAGACAGGGTTTGGGACTAACACCAGACATTAAAATCAACCATGATTAATCCTTATTCATCTGTTCAAGCAAAATTAAAAGCTTGGTTCGACGGAGTGGTTTACGACTAGGCTATTAGCTCAAAACAAATACAACTCAACTGCTGTCAAACAAAGAGGAAAAGCTGAAACTGCTCTGGTTACTATTCCACCAACCTGAAAGCTTCATAAAACCCTTGAGGGACATTTTGAGACATTTTTATGGGATTTTACAGGAACTTTGATTAGGACAAAAGTAGTGTTATATTTGGTGGACGAGTGTGACTGTTAGGGGGTGTTTGGTGGACGAGTGTGACTGGTGGGGGGTGTTTGGTGGACGAGTGTGACTGGTGGGGGGTGTTTGGTGGACGAGTGTGACTGGTGGAGTGTGTTTGGTGGATGTGAGTGACTGGTGGGGGGTGTTTGGTGGATGGGTGTGACTGGTGGAGGGTGTTTGGTGGATGGGTGTGACTGGTGGAGTGAGTTTGGTGGATGTGAGTGACTGGTGGGGGGTGTTTGGTGGACGAGTGTGACTGGTGGGGGGTGTTTGGTGGACGAGTGTGACTGGTGGGGGGTGTTTGGTGGACGAGTGTGACTGGTGTATGTGTCTGATTGGTGGGGGGTGGGTGTTTGGTGGATGTAAGTGACTGGTGGGGGGTGTTTGGTGGGCGTGTGTGACTGGTGGGGTGGTGTTTGGTGGGCGTGTGTGACTGGTGGGGTGTGTTTGGTGGATGAGTGTGACTGGTGGGGTGTGTTTGGTGGACGAGTGTGACTGGTGGGGGGGTGTTTGGTGGACGAGTGTGACTGGTGGAGTGTGTTTGGTGGACGAGTGTGACTGGTGGAGTGTGTTTGGTGGACGAGTGTGACTGGTGGAGTGTGTTTGGTGGTCAGGAGCCCGTAGGCGCAGAATGGCAGCCACATCCTCTCACATTGCTCCAGCTTATCACCACCAGAGTGTGAATATGGAGTGAGTGTCATTATTTTATATATATTTTATATTCACACACATAAAAATCACATAAAATGAATTGTAAAAGCAGTTCCTAGTGGAGAGAGGACACAGAGGAGCTGAAAAAAAAAGGTTTTATAATGTGTTTGGAAGCACGGCTCTTGAGCCTCGACTCACCTGAAATGTGGAATAGCTACTCGGCACAAACTCTTTTGCGGTGGCAGACAGAATGGAGTTCCTCACTAGCGCCTCTTCCAGACTGCTGCTCTTCTGTGTGGAACACTGAGGAATTATGGAGGTTTTACAATCTGAAAGATTAAGAAAAGCACCTTCGCTTTACCATTTCAATCCCATAAAAACATAAAAGATCATTTTCTTTCAGCCAGGATTAACCTAAAAATTATTTTTTAGAGGAGACTTAAGAGCACGTTGGCAGACAGAGCATTTAAATCAATTATCAAGACCGTCTCACTTTAATAAATGCTTATATTCATGTCCGTACACTAACTGAGGATTTCAAAAGAAGGAGAGGGAGAGTGGTACGGGTAAACTGGAAGTATATAAGAAAGGTGAACACAAGCCAACAACAAAATGTAATTATTAATTTCTTATTTTTTGCAAAATGTTCCCAAAAGGTGTTAATCAAAGATCAGTTTTCTTGAATGTTAGCTACAAAAGTTCTTCTGTGAACTTATTCGATAAAATATGAACCCCTGCGTCCCTGTCAGCGCATTGTTCACACTTTTATGGGTGCAAAATGACAATTAGTGTGTTCCAAACCACAGAATACATTAAAAATTAGCGGGTCCTGGAGCGGGTTGGGATTAAAAGTGGGTTGCTTCCTATCACTCATCGAGAGGGAAAAGAGAAGTTGCCTCTTGAGTCATGCCTCGTGCCGCTTTCCCTCTTGATGCTTGATAGAAAGTGACTGATGGAGCAGTTCCCCGAGCGGCCACTTGAGGTTGACTCCAAAAGTTCTCCTTCACTCCAATGCTAAAATTGGCCAAATTTGGAGCTAAAAAACAACAACAACCCAGATTTCCACCCCTGGTTCTGTAAGGTTCGTTGCAGTCATGTCCTGCCTTTGAGGACGAGTTTTCGAGCACTGGCTACGCCCACTTTGAGTCTCATTTAATTGTGCCAGAAACCTATGGGTGACATCACAGACACTCCGTCCATGTTATGTACAGTCAATGGTTAAGACTGGCGTAGCATGGCCCAAAAAAACAGATATTAATCAGAATCAGGAGCTCATGTAGAAGGAACCTGGGTTGGAATTGAAAAACATTGAATTGAGCTGTTCAGACTACCATGAAAATATCAGATACAGGTCAAATACGGGCAAAAGAAAAAATTAAATTTGAGTCACTTTGGGCTGCAATCTGAACTTAGCCAAAATCAACTTAATAAAAGAGCATCCACAATTTTTGGTGAATAGTTCGCTTGCATAGCTGCTGATTCCACACATGCTTCAGTCTCGATGGCATCATTGTTGACAAACAGTAAAAAAGTCTTTTGGTGGGCATGTTTGCTTGAATCTCAAATAAATATCGGATTCTGTACCTTTCAAAGAGACTCACAATCTCAGAAAGTTGTATTTAATCCACCTGAGAGATCGCATCTTTATTGATAAGGGGCCAAATACTTATTTCTTACATACAGGGGCAAATCAACCTTGTTTGCTGAACTTTAAAGCTACTATTGATTTGCATTTCGCTGTTTAGGTAGTTGGATCTTGGACGGATGTTTGTATAAGCTATCTCTATTCATCAACGTAAACAGGTATTATCTATTCAAAGTAACGTAACTATAAGCACCTGTAGAAGGCCAAACTATTAGTATACATCTAATATTCTACATGTTAGACAAGAACACTGGCTACTTAACCACAAAACATTGTATTTAATAGGAACTAATCGCATCGTAAATCAACGTGAAACTATGATTAGCATCAACAGCCGTCGAACTCATCCTGGAAAATATGTAATGCTGCAAACTTTTCTGTTTAAATATTAACAACAACGTCTTCAAGTCGATCTCTAATCAATTATGACACGGAATTCGTGCTTATATTTATCCCCAAATGCCTAGAGCAGACGGAATTAGCTCGATTACAGGCTAAAGTGGCGGTTATTAGCGTGATAGCATGCGAGCTAGCCGTGAACTTTCCTTCACCTGAGCCGCCGCCGTCGGTTACCGGAGGAGACGTGCGCGGCTGTCTGAGAGGCTCTCCCGGGTTAAACTGGGAACTTCTGCTGTCTCCAGACTCCGACGAAGAGGAGGAGGAAGGCGCACTGTTGTTATTGTTGTACATTTTTGGAATCCTGGCTAATCTTCCAGGTCCACGGTCCGTCCGCCTGACGACGCGCGGGTAGATAAACAGAGGGTCGGATCTCAGGGAAGCACAACCGAGGCTGCTTGACTCTACTGTAAGCTTCTTCTCACTTTCATGTTTTCTATTTTTGTTTCTGGCACCTGGCCCTCTGTGGAGCGCTGATCATCCCTCGCTCGGCGTTTCCTAGGACGCAGAATCTTATCCGAGCAACGGCGCAACTACTGCCATCTGTTGGAGATGTAAGGAAGGGACTGTGTGTAACTCTCAGATGATAATAAACAGACTTTAAATTAATTTTTAAATAATTTTAAACACCCCTGTCACTGAAAGCATTTGTCCAGCATGAATGTTCAGACTTGAAAACTCAAGTGACGTCCAGGAAATAATGTTGGTTTACGTTTTACCAGTACCAAACATTTTACAATCAAATAAATCATTATTCGGTCTTTAAAACAAGAACAAAAAAACTACCTGCAGTTTTAACATGGACTTAGCCATTCAACTGGCAACTTCAAGTCTGGAAAGGTGAATCGACTACACAAATAACTAGCTTTAGTCACAACTAGCATTCAGCTTATTGTGAGCTCTCTCCCAAAACAGCATTCTGATAAAGGAACACTCCGAATATTTGACGAATAATTCTTAAGAATGGGGAAACCATTTCCCCATAGTAGCTTTTGAAGCCGATTCACCATAGCAGATTTGCAGGAAAATAGAGTAGATTTTGTTCTCCATAGTAGATTGTCAAGTCAAGTCACTATAGCAGTTTACAGCTAGTTTTGAAACAATTTCACCATAGTAGATTCTGAAGCAAATGCACTAAAAGCTGATTTTAAAGCCACTTCACCATAATAGAATCTAAGGCTAATTCACCATAGTAGATTCTGAAGCTTATTCACCACAGCAGAGTTTAAAGGTAACACACAATTGTAGGTTTTGAAGCAATTTCACCATAGTAGATTCTAAACAAAATGCACTATAAGCAGATTTTAAAGCTTATTCATCACTTTCAATTTAGAAGCTTTATCACCACAGTAGATTATAAGGCTAATTCACCACATTAGACTCTGGAGTTATAGAACCTTAGTGGATTCGGAAGTTATTTCACTATAGTAGATTCTAAGGCTATTTCAACATAGTAGATACTAAGGCTATTGAACCATAGTTGATTCTAAAGATATTTCACCATAGTAGACTTTAAATAAGAAAGTAGCCATGCACTACGAGAACAGAGAGTATAAATGCTAGGTCATGGGTCCTTGCAGACATGGGGCTTTCCTATGTCCCCAGCTTTGAGAGCCAGAGTTCTGTAAAATGTTTGATTCACGAATGCTTGAGTAAGGACCAAGTGGCTCAGATGTCCTTCTCCTGTCTTTTCTATGAACACAAGTGTATTATTTCAGCTGCTGAAATCTTAACGCGAGTGTATTGGAGTTAATATGTAGTAACATGTTTATCTTTCCACGTTTCTTTGATCACTTGCTCAGTAGCTTTAGTAAGTGTCTGCATTTGTACAGTTAAAAAGCTCGACGTCTCAAGCCAATGCAACAGCCTCAATGCTGACATAGAAATCAGGCTTCAGGAGCCTCGTGGTGGAGTGAAAACAAGAGCGCAGGTTAAGAATAAAACACTGTTTAGTTTTAGTACAGTAGTTCATCATCCTCTAAACTGAGCACAAACTGGAAGATAAAGGGTTCTTAACATAAAAGTGACATTATGGAAAGTAAAAATTAACATTTTACAGACCCTCGAGAGGGTTTAAAACCCATCCGAGATATCTCTTCTGGTAAATACACTTAGAAGACCATCAAGATTGGGAAGGGAGGGACACTCGAGCACTCAAGAATTCATACTTTTAGCAACAACAACAAAAAAACTTTAAGCACAGCCCTCTACTCTTCTACTCTTAAAACATCTCCGTTGAGACTCAAAGTGAAGCCCTTACAGTTCTGAAACGAGCTTTTGAAATCAACAGAATCAATGTGAAATTCCTTCCACGTTATTCGCTGCTTCTTTCTGCTGCTGCTTCTTCTTCTTTAGCTGCGGCTCTGTTTTGGCTTTCTTCGGGGTCGGCTGATCTTGTGTCTCCTCTTCTCCTCCTCCGCCCTGCTTCTTCCTTTTCCTGTTCTTCCTCTTCTTCTTCTTCTTCTTGCCCTCTTCGGGTGTTCCCTCAGCCGTCTCTGTGGAGTTCTTCGTCTCTAGCGGTGCAGGCTTCTGTAGGTTCTTCCTCTTCTTGTTCTTCCTCTTCTTCTTCTTGCCCTCTCCAGGTGTCCCCTCAACTGTCTCTGTGGAGTTCGTCGTCTCTAGCGGAGCAGGCTTCTGTCGGTTCTTCCTTTTCTTCTTCTTCTTCTTCTTCTTGCCCTCTCCGGGTGTCCCCTCAGCCGTCTCTGTGGAGTTCTTCGTCTCCAGCGGAGCAGGTTTCTGTCGGTTCTTTCTCTTCTTGGACTCAGGAAGTTCACCCTTCTTCTTCTTCTCTGTGGTGTTTTCTGTTTGCTCAGCTGATTCAGTCACCTTCTTCTCCAGCTTTGGTTTTCTGAGTAGAGAGAATTTGAGGATTAACCAAACAAATTAAACAATTAAAACATAAAAAACATTCAATAAGTAAAATAAAAGAATATTTGGGTGAATTTAAATAAAAATGGCCATTTCAAAAAAAGTTTATAGAAGAAAACAGATTAACTTAAAATCCTTAAAAATCCTTAAATCCAAATAAAATTTACTCCATTTGGAAGGAAAGCTATTCAGAAAACATAGGAGTACAGAAGCGTGCATAACTAACCTTTCTGAAAACAGACGAGACTTTAAGACACAATTTTCAAAGATTAACCAAAGTATGGGTACGACTCAAAAGAAGAATTGAAACTCACGTAATCCCAAAGAGCTTCAAAATGTTCCAGTACATGTCCTCCAGCTGCCCAGCCTTCTGCAGCCGTCCCTCAGCATTCATCTCCACCAGAACGTCCTTCAGGGGCTTGAGGGCCACCTCAAGCTTCTGCACACAGAACACACCAGGGGTCTCTGTTCAGTTCTCCACTCAAACAAACCCAGGAAGAGAACACGAGCATTGATTACCTGAATTTGAACAGTTTTAATAGTATGGTGACAAAGCTCCAGAGCTCTCAACACCTTCTCGTGAACGCTCTTGTTCTTAAACTCAACATTCTCCAAAGTCTGAAAGAAAAAAACACTGATGGAGATCACTGTGAGGATAATGCCTTTAGATAGTGGCACTCGCTAGACTCAGGGGCTTTAAAACAAGTAAAGAAGACAGCCATAAATAAATATTCAACTACATTGTTAACCTCTCACTATAGCCTCTCATTATTAGTATGTTACTTACACAAGTCAGTAGCTTTTACCAGGTAGGACTTATTATGTCCTTAGCATAATTAGCATTAGCAGTGATACCTCGAGATACGAGTGCTCCGTGATACGGAAAATACAAGATACGAAAGGCAAATCAAGGAATATTTTGTTCCGATTTAGTATTATTTAATCTTTATGTACGAAATGTGCGAGGAATAACTGCATTCAACTGGTCATCAACAGTTCTGCTCTCCTATTTAGTTTTAGCCCTGACGCTTTGCTTTAGGTGTAGCTTCCTTCTCTTCTATCAGTCAGTTCCAGCTCTGATGCAGTGTGTTCGTGCGTAGAAACCTTCTCTCTTATTCTTCAGTTCCAGCTCTGATGCTATCTGTTGGTGCGTAGAATCCTCCTCTCCTATTGGTCAGTTCCAGCCCTGACAGTGCATTGAGGCATAGAATCCTCCTCTCCTATTGGTCAGTTCCAGCCCTGACAGTGCGTTGAGGCATAGAATTCTTCTCTCCTATTGGTTAGTTCCAGCCTGATGCAGTGTGTTCATGCGTAGAAACCTTCTCTCTTATTCTTCAGTTCCAGCTCTGATGCTATCTGTTGGTGCGTAGAATCCTCCTCTCCTATTGGTCAGTTCCAGCCCTGACAGTGCGTTGAGGCATAGAATTCTTCTCTCCTATTGGTTAGTTCCAGCCTGATGCAGTGTGTTCATGCGTAGAAACCTTCTCTCTTATTCTTCAGTTCCAGCTCTGATGCTATCTGTTGGTGTGTAGAATCCTCCTCTCCTATTGGTCAGTTCCAGCCCTGACAGTGCATTGAGGCATAGAATTCTTCTCTCCTATTGGTTAGTCCCAGCCTGATGCAGTGTGTTGAGGCGTAGAATCCTCCTCTCCTATTGGTTAGTTCCAGCCCTGATGCTGTTCGTTTGTGTGTAGTATCCTTCTCTCCTATTGGTCAGTTCCAGCTCTGATGATGCGCATTGAGGCGTAGAATCCTCTCTTCCTATTGGTTAGTTCCAGCCTTGACACAACGCGTTGAGACATAGAATCCTTCTGTCCTATTGGTTAGTTCCAGCCCTGACGCAGTGCATTGAGGCATAGAATCCTCCTCTCCTATTGGTCAGTTCCAGCCCTGACGCAACGCGTGAGGCGTAGAATCCTTCTCTCCTATTGGTCAGTTCCAGCCCTCACATAGTGTGTTGAGGCTTAACGTCCTACACTCCTATATTTAGTGTAGCAATATTATTTGCAAAGAGTGACTACATCTGCAAATGTGTATTGAGTCATGCTTTTGCAAATAATATTGATACAAAATAACCCCACAGTGCTCGGCCTGACGCTGTGTTGAAGCATAGCATCCTGCTCTTCTATTGGTCAAACCACTGACTCCATCCCAGAGTAGCTCTTCCCGTCTTCACATACGCTTTCGCATTGGTGTCCTAAATTTGTGAATATTTTCGTGTTGCTTTTTTGGCTAAGCTTATTTTTACAGCTGTAGCTCTCCTACGCTAGCATCCGTTCTCCTCCCCTCCACCACCTCCTCCGACACTTCCCCACATCGATAACTCTAAAGGTAAGGGTTATTATTTAACATTCTTTTTATTCTGTTTTCATGTTTTATTATAACTTATTAGATTTATACTGTGTACTTTAAGGATTGAAGAATCCTTCTTTATTTTTCTCTGGTTTTTCATGTTATTTAAAATGTTTTGTGTTTGTGTGGTTAGGAACGGATTAGGAATTTGACATGTAAAACTTGCTTCGACATCCGAAAAGTCAGACATATGAAGGCCACCATGGAACGGGTTAATTTTATATCTCGAGGTATCACTGTACCAGCATTGCTCATCAAGGCAATAAACATGAACCTAGCATTAGCGAACAGAACCTTAGCATTATCTAGGGCTCAACATCTCCTTAACAGAATTAGCATTTCATTAACAAAAATACTAACATGGTTAATCAACTCATAAAACAATGCTAGCATCATGTTACACATGAAAAATACCATCAGCATTTTGTTAAAGTTGCTAGCATGGTTTGTCAAATCATTAAATATGATTTTGTTTTTAAATCAATGTAAATAGTTGAATAGGTGCTAAGCCCAGAATGTATAGTACTGGTGTGACATGATCACATCTTTTCACTCTGTTGAAAACTTTGAAAGCTGCATTCCAGACTAATTTAACCAAATATGACAGTTTAGGCTAATAAAACATACATCAAAGCATTTTTTAGACTAAAATACTTCATTCTACCTTAGTGAGCTGCTCCACAATCTTCTGATGAAGCTCATTTGTCTTATCAGACCTCAGCTTCATCACATCTTTGGACTGAAGAGTTTTGAGCACAATATTACATGCTTGAGTCTGAAACACACAAAAAGGAAATTGTACAGTGAAACAACATCAAGACGCTTGTTTATGTTCTGGAGGTATACTGCACACCTTTATCCAAACCAGACATTTAGTTTAGTTTATGTTTTAGAAACTGAGAAATCAACTCCAACATAAACCTATAGATTGTTGGTTTTATTACTGCATGTACACAAAAATAAACTCTAAAACTAATAATGCGACACTGAAACGCTGTAAAAGATGATCTAGATCCTTGAATACCTGTTGATGTTCCCTCAGCCCCGCGCTGATGTTCTCCACCGCTGTGTCCAATAAATTACTGGCCAACACCTATAAAAACACAGAGACAAAGTTCAGCTTCACAGATAACTGGCATCTTCTGCTGCCTCTTCTACGGCTCGCTCATTTGGAACATGCAACATTTTAAAATGTCCACTTTACAGTTGAAACGTCAGAACTTGGGCCATCACAACTTGAGGTTTCAACTTGACAAAGTAAAAAAAAATAAAAAATTGGAAGAAAACAGAGTAGAAAAAAAAAACTTGAGACGTTGCAACCTGAATAGCTATAAAAAGGTCGACCCACACTACTTAAATCTTGAAATGAAATGTCAAACATGAGACAAACTTGGAACATCTCTTTTCTCAACTTTAAACACCACATCATAACTTGGAAAAACAACAACTGTATACCATTTGGAATATCTACCTTCATAACTTGGAACACCACATCTTAACAAATACCATTTTCTCCATCTCCTGTCTGTTTTGTTTGTGCATAAAATAAAAATGAGTTCAGAGTAGTGTAAAACAATATTAACAAGTTGAATAAGTAATAAATATGTCGTTGAACAATGTAATGCAAGTTAAATACATTTTCTCCTGCTCAGTGGTATTGCCAGAAATTATAGAGTCAACAGATTTATAGTTAAATTTAAACATGATTTTACATCTATAAAATCTAATCTCACACGGATGACGATCGCTGCTGTAATTGTTCCCAGGTTTCAAGACCTAAAGTTTCTCCCCAAAGATGAAAGAAATGAGGCTTCACTAAGCGAGTCCTGAGAGGAAAACGAGAGTCTAAAGCAGGGGTCGGCAACCCGTGGCTCTGGAGCCGCATGTGGCTCTTTAGCGCTGCCCTAGTGGCTCCCTGGAGCTTTTTCAAAAATGAAAAAAATAAAAGGAAAAAGGTAAATATGATTTTTGTTTAATATGGTTTCTATAGGAGGACAAACATTCTTAACGTTTTGCAATGCTGTAAAAGAGTGTAGAATAAATATTTAATTTCAACATTTCTGTCAGCGACGATTTGCGTCATCACCCGCGACACACGCTTCTATCAGCAGGGGGCGGGATGCCAGGTAGGGGGCTGCTGTAAACAAACCGGCGGCTGTGTGGTGGGCCCTGGACCCCAAAGAGAGAAAGAGAAACATAACTGAGGAGAAGAGAGGATTCAAAGGTTCTTGGACCGAATCCTTTACATTCAGTGCCGATGCGGAAGGATCTCCTGAATGTTTGCTCTGTATTGGGAAGTTGTCTAATAACAAGAGTAAAGTGGAAAGACATTTCCAGGGAAGACATGCACGTATTTAGTAACAAAGTGGCTGTGATTTTATATACTTCTTTTCAAAAGGCTGCTGTTTTATTTTTATAAATGTATGCTGCGTTTTTTCACATTGTTTGTTGCCCAGTTAAGGGGCACGTTGTGCACGTTCCATTTTGACGTTGTTTTTGTGAATCCTCAAAATAAAAATGACATCAAAAATTCGATTTCTTTATTGCATTTCTCTAATTTCATCAAAACAATGAAACATAATTCATTAATATTGTAATCGTACAACAGAGTAGTCACGTGGTGCGTCGTTCTCTACAGGATTCACTGTAGGGAAAATAAACATTTAATCATGAAGGCTCATTATGTATTCGTAGCAAACTTACTCATTTTTATAGTAGGCTAATATAGATACATAAAGCATATGTTGCCTTCATTATAAGGCTTTTACAAGGCTTTTAATTTTTTGCGGCTCCGGACCTATTTGTTTTTTTGGTCCAATATGGCTCTTTCAACATTTTGGGTTGCCGACCCCTGGTCTAAAGAGACCAAATTAACTTTTTTCAATTGCAGCTATGTTTTTTTGCACGACAAAACCTGTGTTACAAGTTAAACAAAAATTCAATAAACAATTACATTTTGAATTTAAATAGTCTCTTTGTCTTCAATTTAAATTAATTATTTACATTTTACATTTAAAGATTTAAAAATGTTTCAGTTTGCGATTAATTAAAAAAAATGTCTCCAATTAATAAGTAAATTTTTTACATTGATCGACTGCACTAAAATATATGTATTTATAAATATAATTATACTTAAGAGAAAATAATTATATTAAAATATGCCAAAATTTATATACAAAATATAAACAATATATTAGTCCAATATATTGGTTCAATAGACCACTTCTCAAAATAAAAATATAAAACCTAACTAAAGGGTGATTAAAAAAAGAATACAGCAACTTTGTAAGTCTGTATTTAATCAAAGACGCATGACGGAACCTTGAGTGGTTAATCACAGTCAGCGATCAAAGAGCAACCAAACGAAACTTCAGAGCTTCCTTAAATCAACGACAGAAGCTTAGCTCTCTCTACTTTCCAGAGTTCTTGACTTTCAAAGTTGTGGTATTCTCTTTGGAGCACCCTCTATAAAGAGAGCTCTATAAAAGGAATTGAGGAGTGGCTTCTACTCACCGGGAACCTTTTCAAGAGGTCGATGAACATGGCTCCAGTCAGAGGGCTTTGTCTTCTGCTCATGAACGAGCTCAATGCGCTTTTGAAGCATGCTGTAACCCTCTCGGTCTCCACTTTACCCATCAGACTCAACTGTGCCACACACACAAGGTCATTCAATAACCCTCAGACATTAATGAAGAGTTATTTGAGATGTTTGGTTACCTCCTGATCTTTCACAGGCCCTCTCAACACCTTCAGCACGTACAGAGCGGCGCTACGAAACCAAAACAGGGCTCATGGTTAATACAGAACGGTTTGTAAAATATGTGTTTGTTGTTTTTTTCCCTTTATATTAAATCAAAGCGGTTGGGATTCTTTTAAGAAAACAATGATTCGTATCAAGGCTGCTTCGTATTCAGGTCCTCACCTGAAGTAATATAAAGCCACTGAGGAGTCCGTCAGTTTCTGGGCTCGACCAATCAGGCGCTCAAGCATTTCATGAAGCTCCGCCTCCCGCCCTTCAACTTCCTTGCAGTAATGCTTGCCCCGACAGAGCGAGTTCCTGCCAATCGAGAGACATCGCAGATTACACCTGGAAGCTTCAGGGCCAGAATTTCCCAAACCAACAGAAAACAAGATATACTCTGATTTTTTTCCATTTATGACTCATATTAGTGAACATTTTAACATTTTAAAGTTCACGTTCTTAGCTTTCCCCTTTCGAGAGTGGCTTACTTTTACAGCGATGTTGTGGGATATTAGAAAACTCTTAGCTAGCAACCAAAGAGCAACTAAACATATATTCCATATTTAAGGAAGTGACTAAACTGTAACACCTCGACTGACCACAAGGTTAGCTAAATGAATAAAACTGCCCAACTTTGGAGCTGAAAAAAAAAACATGTTCACACCTGTGGTGTTGTAATGTTTTTTTAAATCAATAGTTTTGACCTTTATAAACACTCCGAGTGGGTGAATTAATTTTGTATTTGTTTGTTTAAGATATATAAAATGTAGACATTCAGCCAAACAGACATCTGTAATATGTGCCTATGTCCCACCTTTCTGGACCCATATTTGGTTATTCGGGAAGTGATGCACTTTCACGAAGTTGATGCTTAGCTACGCCCATTTTTAGCCAGATTCACTGCTAACAACGCTTCTGGTCTCAGTACCCTTTCGGTATCAGTCATGTTTTTGTATTTCTCTGCATGTTTCGTCTTGTACTGCCTGCTCAAGGTTCATTCGTTAAACACAGCGACCTGCTCCCTGACAAACTAAACACGCAGCTTTACTTCTGACTTCACTAAATAACACACTTTGCAATCCAATTCTTGTTACAATTTCTGCATTCAGCATGAAAGTGGCCAGTCGAGGGATTGCAGTCCCCTCTGTATTAGCTTCAATGTCATGTGTGAGAGCTAACTCGAATATATTTGCAGCTCTCCGGAGGAAGTCCTGCTCGTGCTGGTTGCTCTCAGAGCTCATGGTGCTCTGGATTAGACTCAACATCGGCTCCACCACAGACAGGACCAGAGCGCTGTTGCCCTGCTTCAGAATGATCACCTTTACCAGATCCAGAACCTACCATGACACACACACACACAGGGCTTGTAAAGTACTGACAGGTTCATCCACGTCTACGATATCGACGGCCGACACCTACTTTGACCTTGAAGTCCTGTACAAGGACCTTCTCCTTTTTGAGACGGTTCTTCTCATCTTTTTTGGCCTGGATCTTTTTCTGCTGCTCCAGGAAAAGTGCCTCCAGGCTTCCATCGAGCTTCATCATGGCATCGTCGTCCAGCTCCTCCTCGTCACTGCCATCCTCCTCTGTCGCCTGAGCAATCACACAATAGCGTTTGCTAGCTTTAGATGTTTTACGGCTTTGGCGGTTCCATACATCGCGTTGTATAACTTCAAGATTTTTCAATTTTCCTTCCTTTTAGGTCTTTTAGGTTTTCATGCCTAATTAAAAGACATTACATGTATTATAGTACTAAAGTACTAAAGATTTTTTTGGCGTTGTCTTGCAAGAGAGGTAATCTTGAGCTGCATTCTGCATCCAAAAGAGCAGATCTAGGGGAGAGGTGAAATAAGTAGGGCAAATGTTAGCTCTGGACATCTGTAAGCCTCCTGGTCGACAGAAGAAAGGTAGTGCGTGATATCATGTGCAGGACACAAGCTGTAAATGCAGCTGCAATGATGAAAGCACATGAAGGAGAAACCAATGAACTGTTGACTTTAGAGCATGTCAAAAGGGTATAAGAGATGAAGATGTGCACTGAGCGGACAGACGGGAGAGAAGGCAGCGACCGTCTCCGGAGCCAGAGAGAGAGAGAGACAGCTGGTGATGGACGATTGAGAAAAAAAACTTGGGAATCAACAAACTTGTATCTACATTGTATGAGTACTATTTTACTTTATGACAATCATTATGTCTTGTAATATATTTAAAAAGGGATTAATTAAAAGAAATGGATTGCAATTACTGACTATCAAGTTTTTGCTTAAAAAATGTTTAACACTTTTAAATATTAAAGTTTAAGAAAAGGAACTGACCACAAAGGAGTCTTCTGAAAAAAAACTCTCAGCATTTAAATCTTTTGAGTTAAGGGCAGATTCTTCTTACTTAACCTAACCTGAGAATAATAAATAAAGAGGTTGAAGGTGTAAAGGATAAACTGAACAACATGAAACAATCAGCAGAGTTTTGTTTACAAATAGCACTGATTTCTATCATTAGAAAGGATTGTATTGATCACTGCTCATACCAGAGCATTCTGTCCTTGCAGAACCTTCATCAACTCCAAACGGAAGTTCTGATCGACCCCACCGCCTTCCTCCATTGCTTCCTCTTCTTCTTCATCATCATCATCATCCTCCTCCTCAGAGGAATCAGAGCTTCCTTCGTCCTGACGTCAGCAGAAAGAGATGAAAATCAAGACGTTCCCTGCTCAATCATCTCAAAATGCTCCGTGATGCCTGAACTCACCTCCTCGCCATCTTCATCCTCATCCTCATCATCTTCCTCATCTTTGTGTTTTAGCTTCTTCTCCTTCTCATCAGTCACAACCACGCCACTTTCTTCCTCGTCCTTCTCGGGATCCAGAACCTAAAGATAGCACATTTAGCACATCGCCGACCATGGCAGGGTTTACGCCAAAGAACCAGCCGAACACTGACAGGACTAAGCTGATAAAGTATATAAATGTGAATTTATAAAATAAATGGTATTTGAAATTTATTTTTTGTATTTGGATTCAGAGCCATGTTAGAGTTTGTTTGAGTATGTTATGTGCACACCAATATTTACCTTTGTTATTTATTTAAGACGTTTTAGCTTTAATTAAAAAGGTTTCAGCTTCTCATTTGCTAGGGCTCTTATTTTAAAAATCAAAACATGAAGCTCTTTGAAACACAAAGTCATTCGAGGCCAATTCTGTGGCATAAAAATGAAAGAGAATTAACTTAAGTTCTGTTTACTTGTTACGTTGATTTAAATATAACGTTTGAATTATATACTTATATAAAATGTTTGTCATTATAATTTTTTTGTGTCTACACAAATGTAGTGTTTTTGCTTTGTGATAAATTGAGGGGGAAATGCTACCAAATTAATATGTTTCCAATTCATAGAAAGGATTTATACTTCTGCCATTTGTCTGTTCATGACTTTTATTTTGAAATTCACTTAACAGGTGCTGAGGTGGTAATAGCTACTGGTGTTTTTATTAACGACGGGGAAAAACTTTTTTTTTTTTTTTAGCTAATTCCTTGTTCAGAACTATTATATTTAAATGCACTTAAAAAGGTGGTAAGGTGTTAAAAGCAAAAAGCACAAGCTAATGTTTTTATTCCATTATGGGGAAAACCTTTTTTTCAGCTAATTCCTTGTTCTGGGCTTTTATTTTGAACAAGATATTGGAAGCTGAAGACAATAGATCTCTCCAGCCAAATTCTGCTTAATTTTTCTTTCTTTTTTTTTTCTTTTTTTTTACTAAAAAATTTTTTTTTGATGCAGTGATTATAAGTTTAAAACATTTTTATTACAGATTAAAGACTTTAATTCTGAAACACACCTAATCAGAGTTCGGGTGGTTAAAGTCTCTAATAAAATTAAAATCAGTATTACAATCTGCATAACAATTGAGAAGATTAGTTTTTACTAAATCAATTTCATATTAGTTCAATGCCTGTTCAGAACTTTATCTTGAAATGCTTGAAACAAGATATTGGTGTTTGAAGAAAATGTTACACTAACGTTGACAGAACTTTTTTCTTTTTATTTAAGTTTCAGCTTTAATACTGGTTTAGGACTTGATTTTTCTTTCATTGCATTGTTATTCATTGCAAAAATAAAGTGTCTAGCCAAATAATGTGCATTAACTTCAGCAAAAATGGGGGTGATATTCATTAAATTGAGATTACGTTTCAGCTAATCATCTGTTCAAGACTTCTACTTTGAAATACAATTAACAGGATATTGAAGCTTAGGCAAATAAGCTTAGGGAAATAAATGTTACAGCCAAATGTTAACAATGGACCTAACAACTAATACTTTTAGCTGACAATTGATGTTCTATATCTATAACATTTGCTTTACAGTTCATTCCCCTTTTAAGGATTTTATTTTTGAATGCACATAAAATGATATTAAGCTTTGAAAAAAAAAGCCCTCTAGCAAAACTTTGTTTTGTTCTTGGAATAACAAAAGCAAAACATTTGTATGTTATTTGAAGTATTAGTTTTAATGTTGGTTAGGACCTTTATTTTGAAATGCAATTAAAAGAAATATGAACGTTTATAGTCTCTATCTAATTATGCGCTTAGATTTTGGCATAAAATATGACGGGGAATTTTCACTTTTCATAAAATTGTTATAATGCTCAGCTTAAAGCTGATTCTGGACTTTTATTTTGACACGGTCTTAAACAAATGCTGCATTTACTTCAGTGAATGGGTGAAAGGGAAAAATCTTGCTAGTGAACTTTTTACTAGTTTCACCTTTTTACATGCTCAGAACTTTTATTTTGAAATTTCACTGGGGTTTAAAGGAAAATCAACATATTAGTTTAGTATATAAATGTCAATATTACAATATTAGCTTGAATTGCAGCATCATATTTTAAGTAGAGAAACAGATTAAGAGACAGAATGGAAAGAGGCTGGTCTCTTACGTTCAGGATGGAGCGGAGAGCTGCTGGGGTCACATGGGGACAGATTTGGGTGAACACTGATTTACACACGCTCCGGATGAGTCGAACGGGCTGAGACAAGAGCGACAGCAGGATCTCCACCACCACCTCCACCCAGTGAGGCTCGTCGCTGGAGCTCTTGGCGGCTGAAACACACAGAACCGCACACTCAGTGGAAAAACATAGTTCTTCTGCTCTATTTCCAAAGCTTCCTTCATTCGCATAGACTGGCCAATCAACACAAAGCTGCTCTCTAGGAGCGGTTTAAGTTGAGTTTATCAGATTTTTTTTCAGTTTTGTGCTATGACATTAAACAATGCTATATGTTCATAATAACCTGGAAAAGAAAATATATATTAAAATGATTAATTTTGTTTATTTATTTTTGACATGTTATATAGATTTTTTAGCTAAATCTTAGTTCTGAACTTTTATTTTGAAATGTATTGAACAAGATATTGGTGTTTGAAGCAAAGAGTGTTCTATCATCAAATAATGTTTAATCAAAGGCATTATAAAACAATATTTTCTTTAGTTTTTTGATAGATTGACAATTTCATCTTAAATACCAGATGAGGACTTTCATTTTGAAATGCAATTTAACAGGGTATCCATATCTAAATTCTGTACTTTAATATTGGCGGAAAACAGAAAACACTGTGTTTACCTGTCATTTAATTGATTTTGTGTTTTGGCTTATTAAAGGTTCAGGATTTTATTTTGAAATACAATTAACGAGAGGCGAGGTGTTTGAAACTAACAGTACTATCGAATGCTAAATTGTAATAATAATAATAATAATGCCTTCAATTTATATAGCACTTTTCTAGACACTCAAAGATGTTTTACAATGATCAGAGAATTATTCATTCACTCCACATTCACTCTCTGGTTGTAATAAGCTCCTTGGTAGCCCTCAGTTGCCCTGGAGCAGTCTGACAGAACGTGGCTGCCATTCTGCGCCCATGGCATCTTGACCACCACCAAACACCCTCCACCAGTCACTCACATCCACCAAACACCCCCCACCAGTCACTCACATCCACCAAACACCCCCCACCAGTCACACACATCCACCAAACACACCCCACCAGTCACACACATCCACCAAACACCCCCCACCAGTCACTCACATCCACCAAACACCCCCCACTAGTCACTCACATCCACCAAACACCCCCCCACCAGTCACTCACATCCACCAAACACCCCCCACCAGTCACTCACATCCACCAAACACACCCCACCAGTCACACACATCCACCAAACACCCCCCACCAGTCACTCACATCCACCAAACACCCCCCACCAGTCACTCACATCCACCAAACACACTCCACCAGTCACTCACATCCACCAAACACACCCCACCAGTCACACACATCCACCAAACACCCCCCACCAGTCACTCACATCCACCAAACACCCCCCACCAGTCACTCACATCCACCAAACACCCCCCACCAGTCACTCACATCCACCAAAACACACCCCACCAGTCACACACATCCACCAAACACCCCCCCACCAGTCACTCACATCCACCAAACACCCCCCCACCAGTCACTCACATCCACCAAACACCCCCCACCAGTCACTCACATCCACCAAACACCCCCCACCAGTCACTCACATCCACCAAACACCCCCCACCAGTCAGTCACATCCACCAAACACCCCCCACCAGTCACTCACATCCACCAAACACCCCCCAGCAGTCACTCACATCCACCAAACACCCCCCACCAGTCACACCCATCCACCAAACACACCCCACCAGTCACTCACATCCACCAAACACCCCCCCACCAGTCACTCACATCCACCAAACACACTCCACCAGTCACTCACATCCATACAGGGTAATGTAGGTGAAGTGGCTTGCCCAGCGGGATCGAACCACCAACCTTCCAGTTACAGAATGACCAACACCACCACTGCGCCATCTTTCTGCCCCATGAAGGCCCAACACAGAATAGTATTAGGTTACATTCAATCTTTTTTTAACATTTGATATATTTCTCCCTCAACTGATTCCTTGTTAGGGACTTTTATTTTGAAATGTAATGCACAAGACATTGGTCTTTTAAGTAAATCATACTCTTCAGGTAAATTCGTTCTTAACACATGCACAAATAATAGCATTCCCATTTGTTAATGTTTTTATTATACATTTATTTTATATTTCAGCTTTATTAATGGTTTAAGACTTTAATTTTGAAATGTAACGAAACAGGGTATTCGTGGGTTAAGTCACTAGTCAAATTCTTTGCATTATATCGTCATAAAAAAATTGACACGGAATATCTGGCTTTTACCGGTCAATACAATTTTCAGCTTATCAGGACTTTCATTTTGAAACGCACTTCACAGGAGATGACAATCGGTTTTCTGTTCTCAACATCACCTAAAATCAACACTTAGAAAAAATCAATAACTCATCCCTAGATCTGTGATTTCACACAGCTACTCTGTAAAATTAAGGACTGGAATTTAAAAACCGCTGCTCCAACTTACTCCCTTTCTTCTTGGATTTCTTCGCCTGAGCTTTCTCCATGCAGGTCCTGAGATCCTGCAACAGTTCCAAACTTTCACCAGGAACCTGAAACGGAGATAAAAGGTGACGCTTTCAGCACAGCTCAGAGAGGAGCAAGAGAAGGACGAGGCTTCACACCTTCAACATCTGGATCCCGATGAGGAGGAAGAGATGCTGGAACGCCATGTGCTCCGGTGAAGGACACTTCTTGGCTTTTCTTCTCAGCGACTCCACGGACTCCAGCATGCTGAGGTGTTTGATCAGAAAAGTACCCATCACAAATCTACTCAGGACATCGTTGTCACTGTTGCCAACTCCTCAGCAAGAAACGTCGCTATTGGCTGGCCCAAAAGTCGGTGGATGACATCATCGCCTAATTTGTTTAATACCACGTAACGTACGAGACGTCCATTCCCCGCACTCAACGGGTTTTTATCAATGTAAACATAAAAGCATTGCAGGTACGAATGTTTCTTGTCATTAAATGAACACACATGGCGTTGTAAAACAAACACTAAATAAATGCTAACACTAAAATAAATGCTAAATAAAATTAAACAATAATACAAACAATGAGAACAGAATGACGTGAAAATGAAAGGTTAGCTCTGTGTTTTTAAATTAACGTTAATCATGTCTTTAGATCAATTTTAATTTCACGGTGTCAAGAACTTAATATCTAAAAAAGTATTTTCATTGTGTCAAAAGGTTAGGTTACTTTGCATTATATGTGATGATGATGATGATGATGATGGATGTTGTGTGAGGGAGGAAAATCTCACACAGGCGCAGGCTTATATTCTTGTGCAAATATGTAAACAAAACATTTTATAGAAGTATTGTTTTTGAAATAAAGACCCACAATCTTGAAATCTTGCACCGGGAAAACTGGCAATTTTGATAATTGTGGAATCGAGGAAACAATAGAACATTTAATACTTAAATGTAAAACACATGAAATGGAAAGAAAAGAAAATGATGAAAGAGATTAGAGAAATAATAACAGAACCTATAACAATGATCAAAATCCTAAAGAAAACAACAATGTATAAGGCGATCCTTTCATTTCCTGAATACACTAGGAATAATTTTAGAATATAAATTAATACTAATGTAGGAAATGTTAATTTTCGCTCCTTCATATGGAGTTCATACCACTTTCCAGCTGGTGGCGATCATGCACCACTAAGAAGTCTTGGAAACGGTCGTTAAACAGCATACAAAGAAGACGAACATTCCACCAGCACCGGGCCGGCTGGGACCATTGACGGGGAGCAGACCCGGGGTAGGGGCAAAGACAGTGAGTGACAGAAAGCCACAGCACAGACATTGCATCCACCCAAAGAGTCCGTCATTCAGAACGAAACAAGTCACGAAAAAGTCGGCAGATTTGTTGCTAGGATACCCAAAAAGCCGCTAGATGGTCTGAAAAGTCGCTAAGTCTGCAACACTGATCCTCGTGGCCCTGACCACTCTAGGAAAGGAGCAACACGGGGAACACCCTCACCTGTCCCAGCCCTCTCTCTGCTTCTCAGTGAACCTCTCGGTGCTCTGGACGTGTTTACTCTGGCTGAGAAGCATAGATGCAAACTGCACCAGGCTGTACATCCAGAGGCTCCCATCTGCTCGGACCCCCACCATCTTCCTGGCTGTCTGGCTCTCAGACTCAGCCGACTCTTCCAGTAACGGCATCGAGTTCAGGCCCTCCAGGAGACTGGGTGAGGAGGGAAAAGCATCAAAATGTGTATGGATGTGTGCATGCATAAACCATCATTTTTACTAATTTATTAGCATTTAGGAGCATTTTCTCAATCTCAGGCAACCCCTAGCAACAACAAAAACACATCAAATGAGGTTTACTTTGACATGAAAAAATAAGAGCTATGAAAAACATTTAAAGACCTAGAACAGTGAAATGAAGACTCTTTAAAGCCTAAATTTGGGACTTAAAATTTTTAGACTATTCAAGAGCCAGCGGAAGCATGATTGCATCATTCCGCCGCTCAATCGAACTCTGATAACGTTCGAACATTCGATAACGATCATATTCATATTTTCAAAGAATTGTCATTAGTGTTCTTCAGAATCAGTTTTTTTTTTTACCAAAATCACATCCACAACAAGGTAATCCATCCATTTGGGATTTAACCTGCAAATTTTGTCGAGATTTGACCTTGAAGTGTCTTGCAATCCAGTGGCTTAATTAATTTAGCAAATTTGCCATTTTGCTAAAATCCACTCTCTGCCAGAGTTAAAATAGAACAACTGCTGCATCTGTATGTCTCTTTGTTTATGAGATATTTGACCTTGAAGTTCTGGTGAGAAAGCGGAAATGGCTAACCAAATGTACGCAAATGTGGCCAAATGTCAAAAATCCCTTCCCAATCAGAGTTAAACTAAAAACAACTGCTGCATCTGTATGTCACCTCGTATCCCGAGAGTTGACAGAAGTATGTGGGCATAGTTTAGCGTATTGATGATAATTCCCTAGTATTGATTGGCTGGAAGTCCATCCCTTAGTCTATTTGAATCTCCAGTGCTAACCAATGGCAATTTATCTTTTTCAATGGCAGCCTATGCTATTCAATGCAATGTTATAGCGCATTGGACTCCTCCCCATTCATTTTCAAACGCAATTTTAAGTAAATGGAAGGCAAGATTAGATGTCCAAAAGGGAAGAAAACATCCTTAAAAGCATTTGATTTAATGAACGAATGACGACAAAGCTAAGCGCAGACCTGTAGAAGCTCGAAGGGATGTTGGCTCGTGTTTGTACATCTATGGGCACCGTCAGAACCTGCATGGTTTCGGGGATCTCTGGAGTAGGCTTCGTCACTTCAAAGAATGCGTGGAAGAAGATAAACCTGCGGAGAACCACCGCATCATCACAACACCTTCCACAAAACTCACAAAGAACCAAGGTTTAGAGGTGCTACCGAGCCACGCGCATGACCAGGTCCTCCGATTTCCTGATCTGATGGTTCTCCACCATGAAGGTGAGCCGTGAGATGATCCACAGACGAAAGCGTACGCAGCTATCGGCCCTGCGGAGAGACACAGTTGAGGAAACGATGCACAACAGATGATCGGTTCACAAGCGTAAAACCCTCACTCTGTGCGGGGCTCCTGCGTGCCCTTCTGCCTGCGAGTGCTGAAGTCCAGGCACTTCTCCAGCGGAGGGTTGCAGAAGGCGTCCATCAGCCACTGGATGTAGCGCTCCACAGCCGAGGGCCGCATGTGTTCCAGAGGCTTCCAGAACGAGCGTATCACAGGGTTTCCCTGGTTAGTGAGCTGAGTGAAGCCAAAGACCACGGCAAGCTGCTTCTCGTCATCTTCACAGCTCTTCAAGAACCTGATCACGTAGTTGTTCATCTCTGGTAAGAACTTGTATCGATTGGGCAGCTGGAGAGAGAGGTGCAGAGCTGAAGCACATGGACTTATCAGCCTAACAGACGGTAATTTCATGCCCTCCCCCGACAAAATCCTCCATCCATTTGCATCTGCTTATTCGGGGCAGGCTCGCTCTGACAGCATTCTAAGCAAGGAAGTCCAGACCTCCCTCACAGAGGTTACTTCCTCCGGCTCTACTGGGAGAAAACCAAAGAATTCCCAAGCCAATCTGGAGATAATCTCTCCATCAAGTCCTGGGTCTTCTCCAGGGCCTCCAAGAACACCTCCCAAGAGAGGCATCCCGGAGGCATCCGGAACAGTTGCCCAAACCACCATCTTAACTGACTCCTTCATTAATATCTCGCTGCATATGTGAGATTTGACCATCACGAATCACCATTTTTACATTTTTGTACATTTAAGAGCGCTTTCTCAATCTCAAAACACTTTTTATAAAGGCGTGTTAGCCAAGAACAGAGCTTGGGATCGAGTTGTTGAGGCTGTCGCTGCTGAAGGGAGCTATTTCTGTTTTTATCTGTTAATGAGAGCTCGAGGACACTCCAAGTCAACTTTAAATAAAGTTCTAGACTAAACGCAGGCAGGTTTTACCTGTGCCGAGAGAATGTGTTCCCCGAAGTGTCTCATCACGTCCCCAGAGAGCACAAACTCCAGCTGAGCGGTGGACAGCAGCGGCAGAGACTCGCCCAGCAGCCGGAACCCCAGGTAGCTGAGGGAGCGCATAAACATCACGATAAGAGAGACTTCTGAGGAAGGGACTGATCACTTCATGCGCCCTATAACTCACTGTGTTGCTCCCGGCAGCTCGGCCATCATGCCCCTCGACGATGACCTCAGTCCAGAACTTCTCAAAGTTCTCCTCACGCAGAGACACGTGAAGCAGATCCAGAGCCACGGCTGGAAGAACTTTCTCCTTCTTCATGGAGAAAGCGGCCATCTTCAGCACCTTCACCAGCCTGAAAATCACAAGAGCGCTGAGGTTACACGCGAGCGGCTAACTGCGTGCTCGTAAAATTGTTGTTTTATTTCGTGGATGCGCAATCAAAAAAGCCTTTAGTACATTTAACTAATTTTAATAGATTTTAGTATTTACATTAATACACCTTTAAATATATATTTAAAGAGAGAAAATTCTAAATGAATAAAATATGTAATAAAAAACAATGTAAGTATTTATGCATGTTTCTTCTTTAAAATAAAAATAATTTAATAATAATAAAAATATATATATAAGAAATTTTATTCCTTAAAAAAGTAGAACAGAGATAAATCTACCAATTAAACTTTATGTTAAGGTATATTTTATTCATAAATTTATCTAATATATTTTTTAAATAATATATTATGACATTTTAGTGATTTAAAAGAAAATACAATGGAGTTATAAAATTCATGTTATTTATTTCACAATTTAAAAATAATTGAATGATATCCAAGCAAAATTATACAATTTTAATAATTATAGATAAAAAAGATCAACCAATTAATAAGTTTATTCAAGTTTAAATAATTGCAATTTTACAAATAACAAAACATTTAACATGACATTTAATTTCAATGATTTACGAACTAGTTAATAGAATTGTACAATAATAAAAAATCTATTAACTCATATACCAAAAAAAAATCGTTAAATAATGAGAAAAGAAAAAAGTAATGTAAATTAAATAAAAATCAGTATTTGATTTCTCCATTTAAATAAAATAAACTACTAATATAAAAGTACAACAACACCGATAACATGTAAATGTGAACTAAATGTTTATACACTTAAAACAAAAGCCAAAAATTTATTGCCAAAAAACAATATACAAATATGCTAAATGTATATTTTATTTAGAATCTTTTTTTTTTGTTTGCTTCATTTGAAAAGAATCACATTCCCTGGGGCCTGGCTCAAGTTCCTTTCTTTAGGAAGTGTTCATAAGCATAAGAAGACCTGAGGCAGGTCATAAGTGCTGATAAAACTCTAAACGCTTTTAAAACAAACCAGCAGGGTGAAAGAGCGCTGACCTGGGCGTGTTCTCAGCGGTGATCACGCTGGTGCTTCCCAACAGCTTCTGCAGTTTTTTGGGCTTGAGGCTGGAGGGGAACCTCTGCAGCGCCACCAGCAGGAGCTCCAGCGTGTCCGGGCTGGAGAGCGCCGAGCTGAGCTCCGGGTGAAGAGCGCTCAGCAGCAGCTCCTCGAACGCACTCTCGGACGTCTGCGGTGGGAGAGACGGGGTGAACTCAGGGACTCTACACCCTCATAGGCTGAGAGGTATCGCCAAAAATATATCTCGGTAACTTTTTCCACATCTGTCGATATCGATTATTATCACGATCGTGTCAAATCTTTATTTCTGGTAAAAGATAAAGGCAGGTTCTTGCTGTGGAGTGAAAGCTGTACAAACTTGCTCATCAACTACTTTTTATATGTTCAAAACAAGGCAAACATTCTCTAAAAGTGAACAGTTTAAGGTAATATTATTGTATAACTAAAATCATTACAATCAATATATTGCATATTATATAACTATATCTATCTATCTATCTATCTATCTATCTATCTATATATATATATATATAATATATACACACGCACACACACACAGAGTGTAGCCATCAAGCCAAACATTGAATTCATACAAAGACATCTCTACACAGAGATTTCAGGTGATCTCCTGGTTTTTTTTTAGCACCTTGTTATCTTCATGTGTTGGGGCGGAAAGATGGCGCAGTGGTGGAGTTGGTCGTTCTGTAACTGGAAGGTTGGTGGTTCGATCCCTCTCTTGCAGGGGTGTAAAACTCAAATTCACAGAGGGCCAAAATTAAAAAAAGAACATTGTCGAGGGCCAGACCAATTTTTTTTATTAATATATTTATGTTTTTATCTATCTTTAAGATACAGTAAACTACTGTATTAACCATCCTCATATATTACAATTGAATTTTTGCTTAAATACTGAAACCAGAACAGGTTTAAGAAAATAATAAGAACAAAACTGAAAAAAATATCAGGCTTCTATATCTTTAACTTTATTCATTTTAATTGTAACCTAAATCTTTTCATCACAGACCATCGAGACCAACACCTAAAAAATATCTCTTTCAACTTTGAACAGACCATGTCATCAGTAAATTAAATAATATTTATCCATTTGAGTTTTTTTTCACTGTTCATTTACTCTGATGATGCTCTAAGGGTCTAAGCCAGATACTTGGCATCGCTTTTTACATGCAAGTGCATCAATTTCTGGAGTCAGGCTCTGCGCAGAGGAACTCCTCAGGACTGAATGAAGATGTTCATCGGTGAGACGACTCCTATGTGGTGTTTTGTTCATCTTCATTAACGAAAACAGTTGCTCGCACAGATATGTGCTCCCGAACATAGAGAGCATTTGCGCAGCTTGGGCAGGGAGTTCAGGCAGCGTGTCATGGAGGTAAGGTGGAAATTGCGCAGCACTCGTAGAAAAATGCTGCCGCAATTGCAGGACGATCGCCACACATCGAGCCTGCTCAATTTCCCTTCCGTTCGTGTTTTTAAGACACGAACGAAAAGTGTCGCGGACGGAAAGTGCCTCTTCTATGGCTTAGCAGCAGCTAAGCTTAGCTTCCTGCTCCACATCGGGAACTCCCGCCCCCGGCACCGGCTGCTCTCCTATTGGCCGCGCGTAGATGTCGTCACAGCGTTTTGACGCTCGAATTAAAAATGTTTTAAATCGGGAGGCAAACGTCACCCTTGCGCGACGCTCTTCGCCTCAGCGCGGACTTGCGCTCTGTTGCTGATGTCGCACATACACAACGAATGGCTGCGCTGACGCCCCCCAGCGCTTGACGTGTTCAATGTGTAGGCAACTTTAGCAGCTGCCGGCGGGCCAGATGTAATACATATTTGAAATCATCTCGCGGGCCAATATAATTGTAGTGCGGGCCAATTTTGGCCCGCAGGTCTGAGTTTGACATGTCTGCTCTAGGGCCATTCTGCCGTTGTTCATGCCGCAAGTCACTTCACCCACTGTATGGATGGGTGTGACTGGTGGAGTGAGTTTGGTGGATGGGTGTGACTGGTGGAGTGAGTTTGGTGGATGTGAGTGACTGGTGGGGGGTGTTTGGTGGATGGGTGTGACTGGTGGAGTGAGTTTGGTGGATGGGTGTGACTGGTGTTGTGTTTGGTGGATGGGTGTGACTGGTGGAGTGAGTTTGGTGGATGTGAGTGACTGGGGGGGGTGGTTTGGGGGTGTGGACTGGTGGAGTGGGGGTGGAGGGGTGTGACTGGTGGAGTGAGTTTGGTGGATGGGTGGTGTGAGGGTGGAGTGAGTTGGTGGATGGGTGTGAGGTGGTGTGAGTTGGTGGATGGGGTGTGACTGGTGGAGTGAGTTTGGTGGATGGGTGTGACTGGTGGAGTGAGTTTGGTGGATGGGTGTGACTGGTGGAGTGAGTTTGGTGGATGGGTGTGACTGGTGGAGTGAGTTTGGTGGATGGTGTGACTGGTGGAGTGAGTTTGGTGGATGGGTGTGACTGGTGGAGTGAGTTTGGTGGATGGGTGTGACTGGTGGAGGGTGTTGGGGTGGATGGGTGTGACTGGTGGAGGGTGGTTGGGATGGGTGTGACTGGTGGAGGGTGTTTGGTGGATGGGTGTGACTGGTGGAGGGTGTTGGTGGATGGGTGTGACTGGTGGAGTGAGTTTGGTGGATGGGTGTGACTGGTGGACTGAGTTTGGTGGATGGGTGTGACTGGTGGACTGAGTTTGGTGGATGGGTGTGACTGGTGGAGTGAGTTTGGTGGATTGGTGTGACTGGTGGGAGTGAGTTTGGTGGAGGGTGTGACTGGTGGAGTGAGTTTGGTGGATGGGTGTGACTGGTGGAGGGTGTTTGGTGGATGGGTGTGACTGGTGGAGTGAGTTTGGTGGATGGGTGTGACTGGTGGAGTGAGTTTGGTGGATGGGTGTGACTGGTGGAGTGAGTTTGGTGGATGGGTGTGACTGGTGGAGTGAGTTTGGTGGATGGGTGTGACTGGTGGAGTGAGTTTGGTGGATGGGTGTGACTGGTGGAGGGTGTTTGGTGGATGGGTGTGACTGGTGGAGTGAGTTTGGTGGATGGGTGTGACTGGTGGAGTGTGTTTGGTGGATGGGTGTGACTGGTGGAGTGAGTTTGGTGGATGGGTGTGACTGGTGGAGGGTGTTTGGTGGATGGGTGTGACTGGTGGAGGGTGTTTGGTGGATGGTGGGTGACTGGTGGAGTGAGTTTGATGGATGGGTGTGACTGGTGGAGTGAGTTTGATGGATGGGTGTCACTGGTGGAGGGTGTTTGGTGGATGGATGTGACTGGTGGAGTGTGTTTGGTGGATGTGAGTGACTGGTGGGGGTGTTTGGTGGATGGGTGTGACTGGTGGAGTGAGTTTGGTGGATGGGTGTGACTGGTGGTGGGTGTTTGGTGGATGGGTGTGACTGGTGGAGGGTGTTGGTGGATGGGTGTGACTGGTGGAGTGAGTTTGGTGGATGGGTGTGACTGGTGAAGTGAGTTTGGTGGATGGGTGTGACTGGTGGAGTGAGTTTGGTGGATGGGTGTGACTGGGGGAGTGAGTTTGGTGGATGGGTGTGACTGGTGGAGTGAGTTTGGTGGATGGGTGTGACTGGTGGAGTGAGTTTGGTGGATGGGGTGTGACTGGTGGAGTGAGTTTGGTGGATGGGTGTGACTGGTGGAGGGTGTTTGGTGGATGGGTGTGACTGTGGAGTGAGTTTGGTGGATGGGTGTGACGGTGGAGTGAGTTTGGTGGATGGGTGTGACTGGTGGAGTGTGTTTGGTGGATGGGTGTGACTGGTGGAGGGTGTTTGGTGGATGGGTGTGACTGGTGGAGGGTGTTTGGTGGATGGGTGTGACTGGTGGAGTGAGTTTGGTGGATGGGTGTGACTGGTGGAGTGAGTTTGATGGATGGGTGTGACTGGTGGAGTGAGTTTGATGGATGGGTGTGACTGGTGGAGGGTGTTTGGTGGATGGATGTGACTGGTGGAGTGTGGGTGGATGTGAGTGACTGGTGGAGGGTGTTTGGTGGTGGATGGGTGTGACTGGTGGAGTGAGTTTGGTGGATGGGTGTGACTGGTGGAGGGTGTTTGGTGGATGGGTGTGACTGGTGGAGGGTGTTTTGGTGGATGGGTGTGACTGGTGGAGTGAGTGTGGTGGATGGGTGTGACGGTGGAGTGAGTTTTGGTGGATGGGTGTGACTGGTGGAGTGAGTTTGGTGGATGGGTGTGACTGGTGGAGTGAGTTTGGTGGATGGGGTGTGACTGGTGGAGTGAGTTTGGTGGATGGGTGGACTGGTGGAGTGAGTTTGGGGATGGGTGTGACTGGTGGAGGGTGTTTGGTGGATGGGTGTGACTGGTGGAGTGAGTTTGGTGGATGGGTGTGACTGGTGGAGTGAGTTTGGTGAATGGGTGTGACTGGTGGAGGGTGTTTGGTGGATGGGTGTGACTGGTGGAGGGTGTTTGGTGGATGGGTGTGACTGGTGGAGTGAGTTTGGTGGATGGGTGTGACTGGTGGAGTGAGTTTGGTGGATGGGTGTGACTGGTGGAGTGAGTTTGATGGATGGGTGTGACTGGTGGAGGGTGTTTGGTGGATGGGTGTGACTGGTGGAGGGTGTTTGGTGGATGGGTGTGACTGGTGGAGTGTGTTTGGTGGATGTGAGTGACTGGTGGAGGGTGTTTGGTGGATGGGTGTGACTGGTGGAGTGAGTTTGGTGGATGGGTGTGACTGGTGGAGGGTGTTTGGTGGATGGGTGTGACTGGTGGAGGGTGTTTGGTGGATGGGTGTGACTGGTGGAGTGAGTTTGGTGGATGGGTGTGACTGGTGGAGTGAGTTTGGTGGATGGGTGTGACTGGTGGAGTGAGTTTGGTGGATGGGGTGTGTGGATGGTGGAGGAGTTTGGTGGATGGGTGTGACTGGTGGAGTGAGTTTGGTGGATGGGTGTGACTGGTGGAGGGTGTTTGGTGGATGGGTGTGACTGGTGGAGTGAGTTTGGTGGATGGGTGTGACTGGTGGAGTGAGTTTGGTGGATGGGTGTGACTGGTGGAGGGTGTTTGGTGGATGGGTGTGACTGGTGGAGGGTGTTTGGTGGATGGGTGTGACTGGTGGAGTGTGTTTGGTGGATGTGTGTGACTGGTGGGGGGTGTTTGGTGGATGTGTGTGACTGGTGGAGGTGGTCAGGAGGCCGTAAGCACAGAATGGCAGCCACGTTCTGTCAGACTGCCCCAGGGCAGCTGAGGGCTTCCAAGATAGCTTATCACCAGCAGAGAGTGAATGAATAATGCTCTGATCATTGTAAAGCGTCTGAGTGTCTAGAAAAGCGCTATATACATTGAAGGCATTATTATTATCACTTATTCCCTGTGTCATTTCACTTTATTTATCATGGCTCAACCTGTATGCTTAAATGTTCTGATTTCTTTGTATGAATTTAATATTTGGCTTGATGGCTACATCTGGTGTAAATTTTGTGTCAATAGCACACTTAGAAATCCCCTTACTGATAAAAATAGTTATGTGTCAAACACTTATTTCCCCCCGCTGTATGTACATATATATATATATTAGTGCTGTTAAGTGATTAAAATGTCTGATCAAATTAAATAAATGGTGTGGCGATAAATTTGAATTAATCGCATTTAATCGCACATACATACAGACATTACAAGAAGCAACATTTTTTACCATTTATTATTGAATACAAACCTATAACGATTCGAAACAGCGATTCTAAATGCATCAATAAGCCCCTCGTCTTCCACAACAATAACAGACCTGCAACCCATAGCAATTCATTTAGATATCGCATCGCGATGTCAGCTTACGTAAGCTGCTGGCTGTCGCAGCCGACCCAGTCTCACAGCAGTTTGATATATTGTCACGAAATTTAATCTATCGAAATACACAAGATTTAAATTCGATGCAACAGACTCAAAAAAAAAACTGTGAAGTTCGTGACCCTGAGCACAAATGAATAGATTAAATTTCGTAGCTATATCACAGACTGCCGCGAGACTGGGATGCTCAGCTGGGGGTGAAATAACTATCGGGTTCGCTAAAACATGCTTCGAGTTCAGGAAACTAGCACTGCTTCGATGATGGGCGAAGGACGTTTGTTTTATAAATGGCTCCACTAACGTCTCTTGTAACAAGAATTGCTCTTTAGCTGGCCGTGCAGTTCTTTGTCCTTTTTGTTTAAGACTTTTTTATTATGAGAGGAAATGCCTTCTTTTATTTTATTTGGAGCAGGTTTCAAATAAATCGTTATCAAAAATGTATTCATGACTTGTAAAAAATAGCACAAATAGCATACATCGATTAAGCATTTGTTTGTGTTTAGTCATTATCGATCACTATTTGCATTAACTATGTGTAGTTTACGGGAGTTATAAAACTATTGAACTATGTTTTTCTTTATTAAAGGCATATTTTTCCCCACTTTCAGCTCAGCTGTACTTTGTCTAAAGAAGAGCAGAAAATCTTCTCATTTTGTTTTATTTCCTGCATCTTCATGATGAGAAAGAACTGAATCGGAGCTCAAGAGAACGAGCTGCTGTGATAAACGTACATGTGTTTCCTCTTGAAATAAACTCTGGAGCTGACGCCACTCTGAGCGTTTCTCTTCTTTGTTTGTGAGAGTGCAGAGGTTAAGAAAAGATGTCAGTATGCGAGCAAAACCAATCAGAAACAGGAGTTTCTGTCAAATCTCGGCTTCTGATTGGTCTTCCAGTCGACCACGTCATTTAACACAGTAGATTGCAAGAGCACACCAAACGGAGAGAATATAGCTTTTGTTTGCGGGAAAAAAATTAAATAAATAAATAAAAGTGCGGTCATTTTAGTCTCCAAACTTGAGTTCAGTGTGCGCGTTATCTTAATATAAACATGGAAAAACAACCCTTCGTGCAAAACCTGGAAGAGCCGTTAGTATCACGCTGGTCAGGAAGTTATCAAACTCTCTATCAACCTCTCTATTTCGTCTTATCGATGATAATTATCGATTTCGAATTATCGCCCAACCCCACAGCCTCACAGCTACTCACCCCCTCCAGGATCTGCAGCATGGCTTTTCGTGGCAGGTCTTTGAGGAGGTCTCTGTGCTGAGCCAGAGCTTGCAGCAGCTGCACACACTCCAGCATCACCTGAGGCTCCTGAGGGGAGGAAAGCACAGCGCTGCTGTTAATAGGGTTCCTGTTGCTGCTTTACGTTTAAAGCTCTTAGGCACAGCAGAGAAGATTTCCTTCGCAAATCCGTAGCAAGAAAAAATTTTATTGGCTGCTCTTCAAATTGCATAATGACATCACCACATAATTTGCATAAAACGATGGTGTCTGATTGACCAAGGGACTCCCCTTCGCTCTCCCTGCTCCAGCGCAACAGGAAGTGACTGAACTGTAATACCTCGCCTGGACACAAAGGGGGCGGGGTCTGAAGTGAGCAGGTTCTCATTCACTGCGATGTAAAAAAACGGCCAACTTCTGAGCTGAAAAAACATGTCTACACCCCTGGTGCTGTATTTTTTATTTAGATCGATAGTTTTGACCCTCGTGAACACTCTGAGGGGAGTGACTTATTTTTAAATTAGTTTGTTTAGGATATATGAAATATAAACTCTCAGCCAATCAGACATCTGTGCTACCACTTTGTCCCACCTCTCTGGATCCATATTTGGTTACCAGGAAGTGGTGCACTTCAATGAAGGGGATGGTCGGCCACACCCCTTTTTAAGCTTGTTTCAGTGATCATACTAAACACATGCTACGTCCATGTTATATACAGTCTATTTTATTTGTTTACTCCACAGCATTACTATATGAACGTTTTAAACTGTGAATAATTACACACATAGGATTCAAAGTAGAAACATGTGTTGTAAAAAATAAATAAAACTATATTCAATAACAATAATAAATAATAATGACTGTGGGACATACAATTATAAATATTACTAATTTAAATCCATTTTATTTGTAACAACATTATTTTTTCTGTAACTGTAATAATATTCCAATTCAACCTAAGCTTCTAAACCATAACTGAAATTAAAAGCAAGAAACTGAACTTAGGTTTCAACGTTTTTAATATAATATAAAGCAACAAAAAATAAAATTAGCTAAAATATGTATTATTACAACTTTTTTTACTTATTAAACTAATTAAATCTTTTTATATAAATAAATTTTTATGAATAAAAAGGATAAAAAACAGGTAAAAATATAGATATAATAGAAATCTCAAAAACTAATAACCCCCAGTAGTAGTTTCATGAATAAAAAAACAACAAAATTGCAAAACGTTTAAATATAAAAACAATCAATTAAACATGTACTTTACTTTGAATTTTAATTTATACGTCTTAAAGACTAAGCATAAAATAAACCAAAACGAAATTAAAATGTAATAGATTTGAAATGCATAATAAAACTACTAATAATAGATCATACCAATATTATTCAAAATCAAAATAAACCACAAAAAAAATTAATTCAATGAAATTCCACAAGCTTTAGAGCAGCAGCAGGACTCACCTTCTGCAGACGAGTGGACTGAGACAGGGCGAGCACCCCGAAGAAGTTTCCAAACGCAAAATTTCTGGTCAATTTCTGTTTTAAAGAAAACAACACAATAACATCACAAGCCAGCGCTTCCGACAAAACTGCAACAATTAAACCAACATAAAAGCACTGCTTGACGTGGATTTAAACAGACACACACAGGAGGGAGCGGGGAGGGGTAGCTCCTAACCTTGTTGGCCATGTGAAGGTTGTATTTTGTTTTGATGATATCGAGAGTGGACTTCAGCGAGATCTCCTCAAACACGCTCAGCACCTTCAGAGAGAGTGAACAAGAGTCAGGAACATCTCGAGGAAAACAGAACCTTCTGTCTTTCACCGATTCAGTGTCTTTTGGCCTTTCTGAGGCACTTTAATGCTATACAAGAGCTTAAGAGTGACTTCCTGGCAGGCTCTTCTCATGGATGAAGGGGACCAGAACATTGTCTTTCAGTGATTCAGTGTCTTTCGGCCTTTCTGAGGTTTTTTAATGCTATACAAGAGCTTAAGAGTGACTTCCTGGCAGGCTCTTCTCATGGAGGAACGGGAGCAGCTTGAGCTGCTGGAGGGAGTAAAACCTTTTCATGAGGACAAACAGTGGTAGCTGCCAGTTAGCAAATGGTACATCTAACTTAAAGCCCCGTCCACACACACACGGTTATTTTGAAACCGTGCTTTTTTTTTTTAAAGCAGTTAGGTGGTGCATCCACACGTAGCCGGAGCAGCGTTTTCACTGTAAACAAGCTCATTTGAAAACACCGGCCAAAGTTTTTTTTTGTTTTGGAAACACTACTGAATCGTTTTTGTGTGGACAGGATAAACGCGCAAATTCTAGTTCAGGAGGAGTTTGAAGGAGTTATATAAGCTTTTTTTACAATATAGAAGATTTTTAACTGATGCAGCAGCATTTGCTCAGCTCTCCATCTGGTTAATGAGGAAAGAGCGAGGGCTTGCACTCCAGCTCTCTGAGCTAAAGCAGATCTTCTGAGATGTTCAGGACTACACAAGCACTCGAGATATTCAATAACGTGTTTAATCAAGAACAAACGCGTCAAACCGTTATTATTTGTGTTCGTACAAACACAAAAAGCGCCCATTTTGAAGAACTACCTCACCAGCTTCAGATGAATGATAAAGTTTAGACAGTCAAACACTAAGACTGGTTATAGAATTAGTTATAAAGGACATTATTCTTATCTTTGTGTGAGCAGTATTTCCAAGCCATTAAAAGGAAGCACTGAAGTCTGAAGAGCCTCAGCTCGGAGCTGAAAGAAGCTTTTTGATTGGTTGACCTCAATTGGTGAGGAGTCTGCTGCCCTCTACTGGGTACACACAAACTCTGCAACATTTCACCCGGTTTCTTGTGGACACATTTGTATTCTACCTGTGCTGATAGAGACCTCGCTAACAAACCTCACCTGAGCGAGAGCGATGCTGTATCCTGATCGAGCATCTTCTCTGAAGTGAGAGAGACCGTCCACCAGTCTCTTCAGCGAATACTTCATCTCGTCCGACTGCATCAACAGCACACACACAAGTGAAAACAACGAACTCATAGGTTCATTTGTGTAAAATTAAATATGACTCAACAATATACAGTGAAAAACTCAACTAGAAAAAGTAGAAAACAAATTAAAGAAAGGAAAATTAACTTCACTATATATATATATATATATATATATATATATATATATATATATATATATACATACATACACACACAGTAAATGAAGAAACAGAATGAACAGAATGAAGAGAGTACACTTTTTTAAATAAAATAATTGTTTAATAAATTTTTTAGCAATACGTTTCACCAAACATGAAAAAAACACAATAAAGCATTAATATTTTCAAACAGGAATTCTTGTATGTAAAAAACACACACATTTATGTTAGAAGTATACATATTATATCTTATTTAAATATATTAAGAATTATAACAAGAAAACAACATCAAATGAATGAAGTCAAAACTACATGACTAAAAATATTTCTTATGCGTATAAAAAAAAGAAAAAAACTACAACACCAAAATATTACTAATAAAAGCATATGTGTAAACAGGAAGTAAACGAATGTAAAAAAAATTATGTCCACATACATAAAAGGGCAAATATTTGCCCTTTAAGCATGTTAACAGACGCTTTAATCCAAAGCCCAAATGTTTCATAACGTCTAATTGTTTTATTTTACATACACGCTCATAAAAGTTTATTTATAATAACCGGCATTCACCAAAATCAGCTAACATCAGCTTAGCACTGATGAGGTGAAATTGCAGTTAGATTGTTTTAACTTAAATTGTTTTCTTGAGACTGGCTTTATAAAAATAAACAAACAAGTGGTTATCCATATTCCCTAATCCTCACATTCATCCCCAGAAGTCTTTATAACAAATCTGAGAAACCAACGAATAGATTTTCAGAGTATTTAAATAAACCCATGCAAGATATCCAATCTGGAATCTGCATTAAAAGTCTCTAAAAGGGTGTTCGCAACTCTAAGCGCGAGTATTGGCCACCAGGGGCGCTGTTAGTGCTTTAAGCTCTAAATCGCTGCTTGCATATACATATAAACACATACAAAATATTTTATCTGAAAAAGACCCTACAAACACTCTTATAATCAATGTATAACTCAAACAGAAAAAAAAGTTAAGCTGAAGATTTAAATTGGTTAATATTTACTAAAATAGGAACCGTTAAAGAACTAAAACGACATCTCAAGTTTAACTTTATTGAAATGGATATGGTTTCTAATCATCCTAAAATTGAGACAATGTGTTGAAATAATGACAACAAAAGTGCAATATGCAAGAAAAAAATAAATCAGCTGTTCTTTAAACCCTGAACTCATGGTAGCATTAAAAGATAAAATCATTACAAGTCAATTAACAGAAAAATCTAATCAAAGGATAAATCTGGGGAAAATAGGGGAGAATAAAATTATTGTCCGTGTTTTATTCTGTGAAACGGAGGCGTGCTCCACAGCACGTGTTTACAGCTGTATCGCCTTTACACATCTAGACCGTGTAAACAGGTTATTCAATGATAATCTTAACTCACCTACATCTTTCATAAAGGTAACAGATGTGTAATAAATGGCAGTTGCTGACACTGAAACCGTTAAATTCACCTTCTCGCTCTGCTTAAGGTGCTCGATCAGATTCTCGATGGCTTTGAGTCGATCTTCCCGATTCTGTTTAGCAATGTCCCAGAAATAGTCCAAAAACTGTCGGTTCTGTTTGAGGACACCTTTGACATCGGTGACTTTGGGTCGATCCGGGGTGTTCTCGGTCTCCCCCATGTCTGTCTCCATTACTGCAACCATGAGAGCTGGAGAAGACGACTGCGCCACACGTGAACGAAGGAGCACACGTGGGACCCGGTAACTTCCGTGAGCATTTCCGGTGCTCCATGACAAAATAAAAGTCGCTTAGCGTAAACCGTTAACTGCCAGCTAACGTCTTTAATTTTCCCTTATTCAAATGCATTTCAGGTTCAGTTCACGACCATTTTAAATAACGATATAACTTTACAATAACCTTTAATGTTAATTTTTTTTCACTTATTGCGCAAAAGGCAATAGAATGTATTTTAAAACACTTTTTTTATTGAGAATAGACAGTACAAGACAAGAGATCAATGTAAAACCTAGGTGTCTCATATAGTCAGTATAGTGAAGAATTTAATATAATGTAAAGGTAAGATTAATTGTATACAATATTTTAAGAGAGCTCAAGAGCAGATAGCGATATTTTTTATGATTTTTTGTTTTGTTTTTTTAAACCATGCATTCAAAGACTAAAAATAGCTTGAGAACCAAATTAAGAAAAGGGAAAGAGATGGAGAGCACTTATTTTATTTACAAGTGAGAAAATGAAACCGACAGAGAAGCAAAACAGGTTTTTTATGTAGTTGATGTTACAATATTTGTTGTATGTGGGGTAATTTTTGGCACAATAAGGGGTTATTTTTGAAGCAATGATAAATTATTTAATATACATCAATATTATTGTTTTAATACAGGACAAATTTTTTAATAATCATTATATAAAAAACCCAGAAAGGAAACAATGTTATGTGGTATACCCGAAAAAGTTTATTAGTACGCTTTAGGTTCCATAAACAGAGGAATCTTTCAGGGTATGTAGGTAACTATTTTCAAGTGAAACACACAAGTTGATGATTTTAAAAAATAATAATTTTATCAAATGCATATATATAATATAATATAATAAAATATAACAAAACATAATATAATATAACAAAACATAACATAACATGATATAATATTATCTGCAAGAGAATTACAAAATAGATTTTATTTCACAGAAATCTGAGGTTATCCATTCAACACGCCTGTAACATGTTCTTATAGTATTGGACTTAAATACGATACAAATAAATATGTTTTTTTATTCTCAAAGCAGCTCCAAACACGTTTACAAAAGAAATGTATATGCACGCACTCTCTTTTTACAGATGCATTCACTTTTATCTTTATGCCGTGACGGTTAGACATCATTTAAAATGTCTCCAGGAGTCCACAAATAAAATCTCTTACGCAGAAGATCCTGTAGCAAGTAAACTATAGCGCTTTTAAAGACGAGTTCCCAGCAGGCATCGCGTACATTCAGCACGCTGCCAAGACAATAAGTAACCTTAGTTTCATGTTGAAAGCATCTCGAACACAATCATAAACGACCATTAAACGCTTTGATTAACCTCCATGTATATAGTGTCTTTTTATGTCTATACATTTTATCATCTATGCATTTTCACAGCTGTAAACCTTCAGCATGTATTACATAGCTGTTTCACAGTGGTGTCCTGGTCCTTATATCTTCAGCCCTTACCACTCAGGTTGATGGTGGCTTAGGAGACCCTCGTCTAAAAATCTCTCTAAAACAAGAACTTTTACCACTCGGTTTCAGGGGGGGGGGGGGGGGGGGGTTGAAAGCAAGGAGAAAAGTTGGAGAAAATATATAACGGACCACATTCTTTCTGAAAACAAAAGAACCTAAACGTCGTTGTGTGAATTCGCGTCCTGCTCTTCAGTCGTCATGTCCATCAGTTGGTTGGCAGAGTTCTCTTTCGAGTTCTGTGCAGAACATACCTTCATCTGGCAGTGTTTTGTTGAATACCTGCTTTTTTAAGAATGATAGGCTCTCTCCACAGTTCTTCAAAGTTCTTGTCTGCCTGTTTAATTTGAGCTTCTTGACTACATGTTTGGTTTGCACACGTGTTGACCTTTTGTAAATAACAAAGAAACTCTTCGCTGATGTTGGTCCTTATTTGTTAGTAGTCACACTGTGGATTCTAGATTTTTCTCTCAACGTGATCAACTCCAACAAAAGACCTAATCAATAGTAGATTTAGTTTTTTCTTCCCCTACAGATGTGCTTTTATATTAAAGCCAAATAACAGCGTCAATCTTCTCTTGATGCTCAGGGTTCATCCAGCACGAGCTGACTGATACGCTACAGGAGCACACAGAATGAATTCCAAACTTCATAGTCAAAACTTAGGAGTTAAAACAAATCAATTCAACACTTGAAAAATTGAGTCAAACCTAAAATCCTGAGTATCTAGCCCCTAAAAGGAGCCAATTTCACACTGCGAAGACTCTTTTGCAACAAACAAATATCACATTTCTCCATCTAAGACTTGTGTATTTCCATTTTTACATCATCAAAACACTTCCACTCAACTTAATGAGCCTCTTAGTGATGGCCTGCTCCATCTTGACCAATCAGAAGCCCTCCTGCTGCGTCCACTCAGGTCGTTGATTGTATTAAACATGAACACGTCACCTGTAGGTTTCTGTTGAAGGTACAAGAAGCAGCCAGCCAGCCAGCTTTGGAATCTGCGTCACTTTCTGTTAACCAAAACAAATCCAAGGGACATTGGTGTAGCGACGACGATTGATTGGCTAAAGGATTAAATCATAATATATATTAAACACATTCATTTAAAACACTATTCACCCCCCTCAGATTTTTCCTCAAGGCCAACACAACAAACATAATGGAGCCAGCAGTGGAAACATGTT
>UELW01000422.1:711641-732806 GCA_900490495.1 Danionella dracula | reverse complement strand
AGAGGGTGGTGTCAGTGGTGAACTCTAGAGCAGAGAGAGAGTCGCGGTTGGTTCTCTATTCTTGCCCAAGCTCTCGCTGCTTGTGTGGTGTGTTGAGTGTTCGTTCCATCTACCCTCTCTCTCTTTCACTCACTCTACCCCCCCCTCTCTCTCTTTCACTCACTCTACCCCCCCCTCTCTCTCTCTCTCTAGGTGTCCCGAGAGACGCTGAGCGCTCTGGCTCTCCTGAGACTGATCTGAGGTCTGCTGGCGATCTGTTATCAGAGCAGGGTTGCCAGATATTCTTGAGGTAGATTTTTTTTAATTGTAGAAGATGATCCACACAAAAAAGCATGATAAATTACAGTCAAATGCGAGCCAGTTAAAAACGAAAACTTGATTTTATGTTATTAATCCATGCGTGGAAGATGCAGATGTATCTTTAAACTGTTTTAACACTATTTTAAATTCATTTGAGACGCTAATTATTATATTATAATAACATATTAGCACGTACGTAAGTCTTTTATTATTTAATTAGAAAGTTTTAAAATATTTTGCAGATGGATAAAATTATGTTATTTATTTGTATAACAAAGGGTTGCCAAAATTAAGGAGGTTTAAGTGTTTTATGAAATGATAAAAAAAAACATATTTTCAGATCTCTCTCTCCTTTCTACTACTATTTCTCTTTCACACTGTTTACTCTCTTCTACCCCCCCTCTCATTCCACTATCTCTTTTCTGCCTTCTTTTTATGATGAAATCAGATTTTTTTTGTTGTTGGTGGGGTCATTCCTTACTAATAACACACACCTGCTCTCCATCTTTTGTGTGAACGAAATGCGTCTCTAATGTGATGCGCATGTGCAGAAGATGAAACTACGTCCCCCAGAATGCACTGCTAACAAACGTAAACACTTAAAACGTACCCTCAGGCACGCTTGAGGCTTTGTGAGAGCAACTTTATTAGTGTTAAACAATATTAGGAACAAGATTGAGATGAACGGTAAAGTCCCTGAAGAGTATTTAGAGAACAACCTCGACTTCATTAAGCTCCGAACGCATCTTTGGGGGCTTCCTGAAACTAGACCAAGAACGTCTTCTCCAGTGACTCATAATTTTATCTGAGAGAAATTGTGTTTAAGTTAGGCTCGATGACATAAAAATCAGATAAATGTGACCTGGCTGTTCGTGTCACATGGACAAAAAACTCAGATCTCTACCAAATTCAGGAGCTCGTATGAAAGTGTGGGTTGGATTTGAAAAAAATCTAAATTGAGCTGTTCAGACTGTGATATCAGACAAAGATCCCACACAGGCAAAAAAAATAAAATCAGATTTGGGTAACTTTGGGCTGCGGTCTGAACGTAGCCTACTAAACAGCTGGAGTGGAACAAGTGGGCAACGAAAACCAAAACAACAACAGAGGACAAACAAAAACCAGGACTGGAGTAGGAATTTACCAGAAGTGAAATGGGTAAATAAAAGGAAAACGGACCTCAATGAAGATTTTATTTGTTCATTAGTTGCGATTTATCAATGAGATTGCAGGGCTTTCGAGTCCTAGTAAACAGGATTTAACATGCACTTCAGACACTAAAACTGTTCAACGCATCAAATACAACCAAAATGTGGAAATTGCACCCAAAATGCATTGAATCAGCCCTTGATAGAGCACTGATGAACTGTTTCCAGCCCCCAAATCCCGACATAATGTACTTTATCTCTCAACACTAAAGCAAGCCTATCATATCTGCACTTCCTGAACCCAAAATAAACACACAAACGCCTTCTTTTGTAAAGTGTTTACTTCTGACACTCAATAACCTCGTAATCCCGATCTAGTCCTGTCACGCATTCCTAAGCGCTCGTCTGCAGAATGCTCCTCAGTCTGTCTGGGCTTTCTCTTCCCATCCCTGGGATAAAACTCAAATAAACTCAGACGAATTTCCATCCCATGGTTCTGGAGTTTATTAAAAATCATGCAATTCTTGATCCGATCAAAATCTTCCCGCTGCTGACTCCTGTTTTGAGGCCTCATGTAATATAAGAAGGCTTTAAAAGCCTCATTCGGAAGCCAGAATGTTCCTGCGCTTCCTCATCGGGGTTTTATGGGCAAGTTTTATCTGGGTTGATCTATCTCGCTGCAGATCCAGTAAACCGCTCTCGAATCCCGGAGGTTTGTTGATGTTCCAGCACTAAAGAGAGAGGTGTGTCTGAGAAGATCTGGGCTAAAAACAACAATTCTTCTGCTGTTTTATCAACTCCAGGTTTATCCTAGCAAGGTATAATTAATAAGTGCGTTCATCGCACACAACGTGATAAAATAATTACCCAATTTCAGTTATTAACCCTTGAATGGGTTTGTTGGGCCGGTTTTAGACCTAAAATGAAGCAGTGGATACCCGCATAAACCTCTTTGTGATGATTCACCCACAGTCACTGTTGATGCAGCTAGTTTGTTTCGTCTTGGTTGCTGAAAGTTAATATTTGATGAGGTGAGTGTGCTCTAGAGGTGTCAGGGTGTCCGTTTGCAGCGACAGGTTCTTGATTTCTGATGACTTCCAGGAGCTCTTCACATGACACCCTCAAAGCCAAGTCTTTCACACACACTGCTTCCAAACACATCATCCCGAATAATCTAAACAGGAAACTGTGGAGGTTTGGTTTCATCTTTTAAGAAAGTTTGTTAAACTGCACGTTGGGAGTGAAGTGGTGAAGTGAGTCACAAATTCACTTGTTCAAAATTAACGATTTAGTCACCTAAGACTTGTTCTTAACACTAGAAGTACCACAGAGCAGCCATTTGGCTTTTCTACCTATAAAACCCACCGGGCAGCCAAATGGTTGGAGGAAAGGTGTGAACAGATCCTTTTGTTATGTAAATGAGGCCATTACTGGTGCACCACAGGTGGTGGGGGCTAAACTACTTCAAGAAAGCTTCACTTCAGCCATAGGGAGAGATCAACACACATTCATTCATTCATTCATATCGGCTTTATTCCCTTTCGGGGTCGCCACAGCAGAATGAACCGCCAACTCTCTGGCATATGTTTTACGCAGCGGATGCCCTTCCCTGCCGCAACCCATCGCTGGGAAACATTCACACACACATTCACACTTTAACACTATGGACAATCGTTCTTATTCAATTCACTTATACCGCATGTCTTTGGACTTGTGGGGAAACCGGAGCACCCGGAGAAAACCCACGCGATCACGGGGAGAACATGCAAACTCCACACAGAAATGCCACCTGCCCCAGCCGAGCCTAGAACCAGCGACCTTCTTGCTGTGAGACGAACGTGCTACCCACTGCGACACCGTGACGCCATCAACACACATGTTTCTGTTTATATTCAATATAGATTATTTACACTAGTAAAAATGTATATATTTCAAATATATTTATTCAAAACCAAGTATAATTAAAATCTATTAACATTTACTGACAGAGACCTTAAAGTTTTGCTATATATATTATATCCAATATTGAATAGATCAACACACATGTTTTTTTCTTTGTTGCTGAGATTTATTGATAAAAACAGTACAAAATAAAATAAAAAACAAACCAACAATTTCTGCACATATTTACAAATAATAATAAAATGTGAGTGAGTACATTTCAGCAATCACTCACAATCATGGCACTGCCATGGTATCTCTCGTCTGCATTTACCACATGTGTATCTAAAGCAGTGGACACAGTGGCATGATTGTTCTTGTACTGATGTTTGACCTGACACATGGCTCTTTTTCCAGGGCTAGGTGTGGAAGGTTGTTTATGAAGCAATTGTTCCTTTCGTGCCTTCTTAGCACCCACGTGAGAGTGAGCCAACTCTCTTGCAAGCTCCACCAGGAAGTCCACCCGTCTTTCCTGCCTCCCGGTGCATGCTTGATACAGCACATGTGCATTCAGTGCCGCCATGTCAATCATGTTATAGAACACAGCAACTGGCCAGCGCCGTGTTCCTTTGCGGACAGTGTACTCCCGCACCATCTGGTCCATCACATCCACGCCGCACTTTGTGGTGTTGTAAAGGGTTACAGTGTTTGGCTTCCTTTTGGTGGTATTATCTGTCTGAACCACGCTGTGCATGCTGCTGAGAATGTAGACTGTCTTATTTCGTTTGGGCACATATGCCGTCAGCGTAGCAACAGTGTTTGAGAACACCTGAGTTGTGAATTCATTGCTGAGTTCGAATTTTGTTGACTGTGCCGAGGATGGTAGTTTTCCGGCTAAGCAGTTGTTGTGCAAGTGACAGTGATGTGAAGAAATTGTCCGTGGTAACATTTCTGCCCTTGTCTAGGAATGGTTCCATCAGCCTCATCACTATATTTTCGGACAGCCTCTCCCCACTGGGACGACTGGGGTCCTTTCCAAGATATGGGATAACATTGCAAATGTACTTGGATTTTTGGTCGCAAGCCACCCAAAACTTGAACCCAAACTTGTCAGGTTTAGTTGCAATATACTGCAGGAAACAGCAACGAGTTTTTGATGGGAAAAGCTGTTCATCAACGGTGATATGTAGACCAGGGTTGTAGGACGTGATGCAGCTGATGACAAATGATCCCCACACACTGGAAATTGCAGCAAACTTATCAGTCTTTGCTCGCTCACTGCGGGTGGACATGTCATCAAAGCGTAGATGTTGCATGATGTCTTGGAAACGGTTTCGTGACATAGTTCCAATGATCTGTGGGTTTCCCAGGTTTGCTGACCAGCAGTCACATAGTGATGGAACCTTGGTAAGTCCCCGCAAGATGACAATTGCAATAAATGCCATTAGTTCAGGGAGGGCCATAAACCATGAATCATGCTCTGTTTGATGTGCATGTTGAAAAGTACATTCTTGAATGCTACGAAGCATGTCAAGAGTGATGAATCATGCGTGGTGAGTCTTCTCTGCATTTTCTTTCCTTGGAGAGGAGGTTTGTACACCACAGATTTCTTGAGGGCACTGAAGTAGTAGGCCATCTACAGTGAGGTTTTATTCACCTCAGCACAAAAGGAATTACCTCTCATTTCAGAGCAATCTGCATAATAGGACATTTCTCAGGATATGTGCCAATTTACACCTGTTTACACCTGGGCGAGGACATTTCTTTGGATATGTGCAAATTTGAATATAAACAAAAGCAGACTCTATACATAGCAAAACTTTAAAAATAAATATAAACGAAAGTAAAGACTCTTTAGAACTATCTGTCCGTATATATATTAACAGATTTTAATTTTACTTTACTTAAATTTAACCTGAATACAGCTCAGACAGCTCAGAGTGTGAATCTGGCTGAAGAATGTCTACTGTGTATGTCAGAATGAGTGATCCTCTCCCAACAATTCTCCTTACAGTCTCCTTTAGCAGCCCTCCTTCCCCCACAGAAACAAACAAACCACCACCAAACCATTCACACCTCCCCACTCCCCTGCTGATTCCTCAGGTAATGACCATTCATATGCCAATGATAGCCAAAGAGTAGCCAGTTAGCTTCACCTTGGCAAAAGGAGGGGTAGAAAAACCCGGTACTTCTAGTGTTAAAGGGCTCATGGACTGATGAACCAAATGTTGATGTATGCTTTGCGTTAAATTAAATTAAATTAAATGTGAAAGTTTTTACCTCTGATTGTGGTAAAAAAAAAAACTGCTTTGAAATAACCAAGATAGACGAGAGAGGGGGAGGGGGTGAGAAGAGAGGGTAAAACATTTATGCATTTACATTTATGCATTTGGCAGACGCTTTTGTCCAAAGCGACTTACATTAGGGAGAGACAATATGCGATCTGTTACACCGTCAAAGTCTATCTCAGCTTCTCATGATAGAAATTGTATCAACTGATCAATAAACCAAAGCAGTGAGGAAGTAGAGGAAGAAGATAAAGACAGAGGAGGAAAAAAAGAAGGTAGTAGTGTTTTTTTTATTTTTATAGTAGGTGTTCTCTGAAGAGAAGAGTTTTCAGTTGCTTTTTGAAAGCTGTTAGTGTTGCTGCTTTCCTGACTGGATCAGGGATTTTGTTCCACCAACCAGGGACAGTGAAAGAGAAGAAACAATGAGGAAAAATAAAGAGAGAGAGAGGGGAAAGACAATGAGGAAAAAGAAAGAGAGAGAGAGAGTGAGAGGAGAAAGAGAGTGAAAGAGAGAAAAGGCAAGAGAGAGGGGAGAGAGTGAACGTGAAAGAGAATGTGAGAGGGAAAAAGTGACAGTGTGGAAAGAGAGAAAAAGAGAGGAAAGAGAGATTGGAGGGAGAGGGAAAGAGTGAGGGGGATAAGAGAGAGAGAGAGAGAGAGAGAGAGAGAGAGAGAGAGAGAGAGAAAAGAGTCAGAGAGGAAAGAGACTCTTAAGACGAAAATAGAGAGAAAGAAAGAAAAAAGTGAAAAGAGGAAAAGAGGGTTAGGGTTAGAAAGACAGGGAGGACGCAATAGAGAGGGAGAGTGGAAAGAGAGAGAATGAGAGAGGGGAGAGAGAGCGCAAGAGAGAGAGAGAGAGAGAGGGGCAAAGAAGAGAGAGAGAGAGAGAGAGAGAGAGAGTGGAAACGGAGAGAGAAAGAGAGAGAGAGTGGAAAGAGAGAGAGGGGCAAAGAGAGAGCGAGAGGAAAAAGAGTGTGGAGAGAGAGAGAGAGAGAGAGAGAGGAAAAAGACTGTGGATAGAGAGAGGACAGAGAGAGAGAGAGAGGAAAAAGAGTGTCGAGAGTGAGAGAGAGAGAGAGAGAGCAATCTCCCTTCATCACACTGAAGTCTGCCAACAGGATTCCTAAACGCTCAAGTTAGAAACTTGCACCTTCTCTCCAGCTACGTGCTTCTGTGTTCAGGAAAGCCCAACAATCAGGAAAACCGTGTCAAGCCTCGGACACGCTGGGAGCACGAACACAAACAACACATCCAACTCACTCAAACACTCACTCACTCAAACACTCACTCTTTATAATTTCAGTCAAGACGAGTGAAGCTTTGTTCACTTCCTCACTGGCTCGGAGAGTTTCCGGAGTTCCTGTCCGCTCCAAATGAGAGCATTTTAGAAAATGGCAAGAGAGAATGGGATTTAATTCAATATAACAATTTAAACAGGCGCCTATTATGAAGTCAACTTTTAGAAGGTGTTTGGATATAAATCTGTGCACAAACGGTGTGAACACACTGTTAGAGTTGTTACAATTCATCCAGGCTTTAAAAAGCTCTCCTGACCTCACTAGAGCTCGTAACTCTCCTTCGCTGACTGCAGAGCAAGAGCTTCATAGAAATCCCAAACTAGTCTGAAACATTCAGTGTTGTTTCATTGTTTCTTCAGCTCATGTCTCAAAATTTCAGACACCTTTCGGTTCTTTAGTCTCTCCACTTTTACAAACAAGAGAGGTGAGCATCCTCTAAAGTTTGAGGGCTATCATTCCCAAATACGGAAGTTCAGCTTTTCAGTCAGAGGTGGAAAGCAAGAAAGCTGTTCTAGTTAAAGCAATAACATGAAACAATGTGCTTTTAGTTCATTCAGGATCTTTGAATGAGCTCTTGACGGCTCCTCTAAATTATTCAAGGTCAGGGAGGAAGGGGAAGTCACAATCACCAGAGTTTAAAACTCCTTTAGTGGAGCATTACTTTGGTGCAACTTATCTTCTAACAACTACAGCCTTCAAAAAGCCGTTCTCGAGTGCTCATTAGTTTGAAAAGACTTGACATAAACTCTTTGTTTTCATTTCCTTCGATATGTGAGCAATCCCTTTAAGTGGAATTGAGAGGACTAGGTGTCAAAGCTAACAAAGCTAACGGTCGGTTGACCCAGTGGACAGCGCAAACTGGGTGTCGGGTTTAAGTGACGGAGAAGCTGCTAACTCTGGCCTAATTTAACCCGACCTGTGTAACGGAGCCTGGATCTCCACGGTTTAGATTGCACCGCGCCGCTTCCTGTTCTACACTGACCTAAAATCAGAAGAGAAGATGATTGGATGCTTACGGATATAGAGGTCTGGGAGAACAAGGTAGCACTTTATAATAACTACACACATCCAAACATTTATTAAGCATTAATAAATAGTTAACAGGTTATTTACAAACCATTGGTTCTACGTTATTACACATTCATAAGAAGTTTATAAATATAACTTTGAAAGGCTTATATAAATAAGCACCTATATAATTTGCTTAATAACTTTAATTTCATGCTTTATTGAGGATCAGTTAATCATTTATAAATTACAACTGTCAATATATTCCATCCATTTACTGGTTGGCTTTCTTCCCTTTCGGGGTCTCCGTGACGCCCTATTTACAAAGCAGCTTCACAAAGTCCTCGTGAGGATCAGGTAGAGTAAACAGGAGTTCCTCTGTGAGGCCCCTGGGAGCCTCGCTGACTGAGGCAGGTGCTAATCACCTCCTCAGCACCTGAAAAAACAACAAAGACAAAACAGAAACTAACAAATGAAAAACAATGATTACAAAAGCCCAGCGATGGGTTGCGGCTGGAAGGGCATCCGCCGCGTAAAACATATCCCAGAAGAGTTGGCGGTTCATTCCGCTATGGCGACCCCGAAACAGAAGAAAGCTGACAAGAAAATGGATGGATGGACAGTTAGAAAAATGTAAGAGATAACAAACAGGTGATCAGCATCAGTAGCAGGATGAGTGATAAATGATGAGGAGAGGTTAGAGAGGAACACTGAACAACATTGTTTTTCAACAGTTTGTATGTTTACAGCCCTCAGACACCAGATCCGTTTAGACAAATCCCAGGAACCAATTACTGCAGCTCTAGATTAAACAGATCTGTTTTTAATTTAGTTCTGAACTTTGTGAGCGTAGCTGAGCTCTGGACAACATCAGGGAGTTTGTTCCAGAGCTTCGGGGCTCTATATGAGAACGCCTCTTCCCTCTCTGGTGCATTTACTCATCTGCATCTGCATTAGTTGTAAGCGATTCATGAGATAATTTAGAACGTGTTAATAAATTATTATTACACAATTTAAAAGCATATGAATAGGTCTTATTATTTAGATGTATAGCAACAGTTACTACATGTGCTAATAAATGCTTTATTAACACATAATTCTACTGTAACTCATGATTAATTCGACAGTTCTAAAGCATTAGAGTAAGATTATGTGTAGTGTAGCTCGTCTCAAAGATTCGGCTCTTTTGGCTCTGCTCCCTTAAAAGTAGCTCAACATGCTACCTCCTAAACATGCCTCCGGTGGCCTTCAGAGCTTTCAAACACGCATGAGATGAAAAAAAAGAGTCAATGTCTTGCACACATCACAGCTGTCTTTATTTCCAATCATCTCAACTCATCCATATAAAAGTAAGAAACAAAAGTACAAAACGTCGAGGTCGAGAGGGTTGACCTGCAACACCTCCCAATGTGCCCTGCTAGCATAAATCCGACGCTTGAGCACCATTATGAAGCTTCACGAGCAGGAGCACCATCAGCGCAGAGCACCGGACGTTCCTCGTGAGCCTCATTAGAGTCACTAGCTTTGATTCACATTATTATAACTAGAAAATTGACCGCAGTCACAGTGCAGATACCCAACACTCGGCAGTCTGAGGATTCACTGAGCTCTGCTGGTGCTGCGGAGGAGAGATGCAGCGGCATGAACACAAATCACATGAGCAGAAACTACATTACCCTCATCATTCTCTTGATGACATCACTACCTTAGCTAACAGTGATTATTAACCCTTTAATGTATGGAATTATTTTGTGCCAATGAATAATGAAAACAATTTCAGCTAAAACCAGCAAAAATACGCTGACAAAACAGAAAAAACGCTGAAAACACAAGATAATCAATTAATTATCCAAAAAAGACATGCATAGCCATTTTTGTTGGTGTCACTTTCATCTTCAGTTTTGCTACTCAAAGTTTGGTTTGTGCCTTCAACTTTTTCGTCTCCTCTTTGTTTGCAATTCTGACATTTATGTTCAAATCGCACATGTGGGTGGGGCTTACAGTTTGTGTGCCAGGTGTGTTCAGTTTATGCTCAAATACATGTGTTATATTTGCAAACTGCTTTCAGATTTGTTTTTGTGAGTCAGGTTAAGGCCGAAAATTTGGTGCGAAGTTACATGCGTGACCATACCTCGATTTGAAAGCTCAGGCCCACATCACACATCCGTCCGAGCAATTTGCGCGCATGAAAAAGAATTCAGCTTTTCAGTTTTTCGCAAGAGAACGACCAATGAGAGCTGCTGTTTTGATTACGTGAGCGGGACACGAACAAGCCGCTGGATGGCGCACGATATTCACTCTCACTTCGGTCTCATTACAGAAAACTGCGGTAAAAAAACAACGAGATGAAGAGCAGAGGAAGAGACCAAAAAAGATGAGAATATAAACCAGCAAGAGATGTCCGACCATCAAGTTGTTCAATAAAGCCCTTAAAGATGATAATACAGTTGCGTTCGACTGTTGTCCCCTGAGCAGTGATGGGAAGTTTAGCTCAACTTGGTGCTTCGTTCTTTTGACTTTTGTTCATGTAAAATAATGATTCATTTAAATGATTAATTTCTACCGTTCATATCGGGATAACATCTGATCTAATTGCAAACCGTTTTAAAACACACGAATCTGAGTAAATAATTATCTAATATACGTAATCTAATTATTAACAACGTAATCCACACGCACCAAATAAAATTATTCTCTCCCAGAAAGAGTCACGAATGACACATCCCTCCACATGAGCGCCAACCAATGGCAAGAAGCCTCACTACATCCACTTTTAACACTAGTTTGTGAAATGCACCCGCAGAAATACCATCTGAATGTTCGTGCAAATCTCAATTCGGATAGATGTGTAGCGCCCTTTTTCCTAAATTTGCTCTACTTGAATGTGAATTTGGCACAATTTTCCCTCGATATCCACCAACTGGTTCCTGTCTTCAGCAGCGGGTCAGGGACCACCGCTCTAGACAATGTAAGGCTCACACGTAGGCTCACCTTCACAGCAGGTAATACACAGCCTTCACATTCAGCTTTAGTCTGTTTAAGCACAAGTTTGGCTTTCAAATATGTTTAAAAAAGAGGAAAACAATTTACTGCTTGATTTGTGCAAATAAACGCCCCTCAGTTCTCAGAGTCAGTTCCTGTTAGCCTGCAGCTCCTGCTAGGTTTTGTTCCAGCTTTGTTCAAAGAGATATGGCTGTAGGCTTAATTAGTGGAGTCAGGTGTGTTGCCTGTAGTCGCTGCAGCCCTACAGGAATTGACTTTGAGACCCCAGCCTTGGTTTCGAGTTCGATGTTTGTGCTTTTCTCCGGTGCTCCTGGTGAAGGAACTAAAACACACCCCAAAAAACAAACACTCGAGTTCGGGGAGCGCTACATCACGCAGGTCACGCAACACTGCATCCGGATGGAGAGCATGGAGCAGCGACCCAGCAGCTTGAGCTTCTCGCAGAATACCCTCGACATGCTGTTCTTCTTACAAACCACACCTGCAGAGGAAGTAGAAAACCACTGATAAAGCATTCCACTCTACTCATACTGCACCAGAAAAAAAGTGTTAAGAGCAGCGGCTGCACTGCAGGGCTTTTTAATTTTTCAGCAATGCATCAGTTTCAAACAAATGCTGCGATTGGTTTCCCTGTTCATGTGACTGAAGCTACCTGACTCGCCACTGGATGGCGCAAATGCCACGAGCCTACTCGATGTCTCTCTCTCACCCGGTAGTTTTCCACTACACCTGAGTTTGATTGGTAGACACGCCCCCTGGCTCTCACACTCGGTACCACCACACCTGAAGATTATCCTAAATCACTCTTCTCCCTATTTAAGCGCCTGGTTTCAAACAGTCGGATTCAGATCGTCTGCGAACCTTCAGCACGCTGAGGCAAGCTTTTTGTGACTCCTGGCTCTGTTTTGATACCTGCTTCCTGTCTGTCTGTTTCTCTGTCCACACTGCCTGTTGTTTGTCTGCCGAACCTGAATGCCTGTTCACGACTCGGACCGCCTCGACCACGCTCAACTCTCCTGCCCTGATAGAACCGATGCCTGCCTGTTCCCGACTGTGCTCTGCCCTTCAACCCCGGCTACCCGACCTACCGCCAGCTCCTAACTACGCTCTGCTCTCCTGCCCCGGCTCTTCGATCATCTACCCGGTGAAGACCCCGATGGCTTCGTCTACCGGCAGCGCCACGAGACGCAGCCAGCTGGGCATTGAAGTCTGCTTCATTTTTCCTTGTCTTTATCACTTAATAAAGAATCTCTGTTTAAACGTGACGCACTTGGGTCCTCGTCTGTCTTGTGTCCTGACAGAAAACGACACACAATATCTTCATGAGATGAACCCAGAGAGGAAAGAAAGCGCAAAGAAGAGAGTGTCAGTGTGTTCATCTGTAAAATGATGGTTTGTAAACATCTGAAGCACACAGCTCACCTTTCTCTTTTTGGGAGTTCTAATAAGTTATAAAAGACCGTTATTTTCAGTGAAGGAGTGCTTTAAAACAACGCGGAAGTGCTGTGTGCTGGCTGATAACGCTGAAGGGACATATCCTCTCTCATTCATATCAGAGATGTGATGTAATGATATAAATGCCCCCCTAGCTGTCTCACTGAAGCCGTTCTCATCAGTGTTACTGCACCCCAGGTATGAGATCACAAGCACGTCCAAACACACACAAACACAGCGTTTATTTTCATGTCTCCAATCGAACGAGCAACACGAGTCTGCATGTCCGCAGCGCAACGCTTTTCGAGAACTTTCCAACAGAAACAATTTTATTGTCATTGAAGGAGTGCTTCGAACATGTAATTGCTGTCATCCGATCTCAGAAAGGAGTTTCGTGCAGTCTCTATATCAGAGGTGCTGGAGCTGTTTGTTCAGCACGGAATGTTTTCTTTCAGGGGAAATGATTAGCATCAGGATGAAAAACTTTCTCTCCTCTTCACACATCTCAAAAAACAATAACTAGAAATAGAGCTGGGGAATTGAAAACTGCTGCTATAAATATTTTGTTTGCCAGATAACAAATTATTTACAGAGAAGTTCGCTTCTTCTTCTAAATAAACACGTTTTTAAATGAACCCCTTTAAGTGTTCTGTACACAAGACACAACGGGCATGTGAATATCTATTTGTGTGTTTATTTGTAACATACTGCGGCACATCTTAATGATGTCATCAAGAGCTGCCCACAATCCTGATCCAAGGAGCAACCTCCTCCTTGCCCTCTTGAAGCGTGACAGGAAGTGGTTGAGCTCCAGTTCCCTGAGTGGCCACTTGAGGCTGAATCCAAAAATGAGCAAGTTCCCATTCACTCCAATGTTAAAACTGACCAACTTTGGGACTGAAAAAAACATGTTCCCACCCCTGTCTCCTTTAGGTTTGTTGCTTCAGATCTCTAGTTTTGACCTTCATGAACACTCTGAGGGGGGTGAATTATTTTTACATTCATAAAAATATATAAAAATTAGTTATTCGGCCAATCAGGTGCTTTCACTATGGCTATGTATCGCCTCTGAGGTTACATTTTAGAGCACTGGCTCAACCCATTTTGAGCTTCATTTGACTTTGCCAGAACCCTATGGGTGACATCAAGAACACTCCATCCATATTATAAAGACTCAATGTTCTGATCTGATCTAGGGTTATGATTGGGATCAGAGGGGAAGTACATTCTGCCAAAACCAGAGGGGAATTGATAATAATCTGTTATTCATGCTTAATTCTCTAGGTAAACTTTAATTTCTAAAAATGTTGTACAAAAATGTCTATTTTCTAGGTTTCTCCTGTATCCCCCTTAGTGATTTCCCCTTCCTTTGGTTTGACTCAAATGATTTTTGTAGGGAAATTGCGCTTTAAAAAGCAGAAGTCGTGTTTGGGGACCTTTGCCTCGTGGCTGCTGGAGAAGGCACTTATCTACTAAAGGAGTTTTGTAGGGAGAGCATCCAACAACTTCAGCCAGTTGGTTTGGGAAAGGGTTAAATTCTCGAAGCTTCATGAGCACACGAAACCACCTACTGGCCAAATGTATAATCACAGGTGGCTGTCTCTGAGCCACATTATGTGGGATGTAGTTTTTTTTTTACTGTTGTCTGTTGGGAATGAGTATGAATAATTTTTTTTGTTCTGAAACTATCACATATGTGTAAATAATAAAAAAAATGTTTACATTTAAAATTTTATTTCCCCCCAAATGCCTTTCGTAAACTCTTCAAACTGTATAAACATGTGTAAATATAGCATGATTTATTTTGAATCTTGATAAACTTGTTTAGAAAAGTATTTAGTTTATAATCGTTTATTGATTTACTTAGGTTTGGCTTGTTTGAACACTTGGTGGTGCAATGAAGCATTTAGTAATCAAACCCTGCGTTGTTGGATTTTTCTTTGGCCCTCGCAATACCACCGGTATATAGGATGGATAATATCAGCAGGAGAAAGTAAACATCCATGAATATTTTTGATTCACTCTACGATTTGAAATCAATTAAAACTTTTCATTGTTTGACTGATGTAACACACAAACATTCTCATTTATGTCCCGTATGTTAGAAGCACTTCAGTGGGTTTAGCAATCTACCAAAAGGTTTTTGTTTTTTTGTTTTTTTACTAATGCCGTGAAAAACAATGGTTTTTAGAGGTCAGAAGCCTCTTGTGTGGCTCAGTCGATTAGTAAACACGCAAAAGCGTTTACCCGAATCTGCCTTGCACTCCTCTGGATGGCAGTGTTGCACACTCTCAGGTTTACTGCTTTCAACACACAGCGAGGTTTCCTCTTCGAGGCCAGATTCCTCATTAATGCACCGCACAGCTCGCTTCTGAACTCCACCACCACAGCTTCTGGAGCACTGTCACACAAAAATTCATGAACGAAATAATTTGGCTCGAATGTTAAAATAAACATATTGTCACAACTTGTGCCTCTGCTTGAGCATAGGTTGCATTGTGGGTCATTTTGGGTAACGTTCCATGAGGTATGTGTGTTAATTGTCCTGCCCTACACTGTGTATGAGAATTTGCATGAATTTGGTGTAGTGACGGATTTATTGAAAGAGTTTAAGTGGGCCATTTGGGGCCCGTGAAACTCTAATTTGTGGCCCCTGCCATATGTTGCGGTCACACTTTGAAATCAGCTCCATTCACTTGAATTGGTTTGCATATGACGGTCCAAAACTAGAAGATCCAGCCTATGCAGTGAAATTCTGGATTCCGCTCTGACAAAAGTTCAGCTGAAATTAACTTTGAGCTGTGATAGCGCATCACGTGACACAATTGCTGAGCACATATTGGAGAGATCAGAGCATCTGTTTACTGAAATCTTGTTTTAAAGCTAGATTTTATTTTTACATTTACATTTATGCATTTGGCAGACGCTTTTGTCCAAAGCGACTTACAGAAGGGGAAATCACCAATGCCCCTTGGATTGATCCCATAACCCAGATCCCAGAACCTCATACATGCAAACCATGTGCTCTACCACTGAGCTACACCCCACCCCAAATAAACACTGAGCTACACCCCATTTATAAAAAAATCAATTTTAGGACCATGTATATTGAGAGCAGGAGTCACGGTGGCGCAGTGGGTAGCACGGTCGTCTCACAGCAAGAAGGTCGCTGGTTAGAGCCTCAGCTGGGTCAGTTGGTATTTCTGTGTGGAGTTCTTGTGGGGGAAACTGGAGCACCCGGTGTAAACCCACGCGATCACAAGGAGAACATGAGAACTCCACACAGAAGTGCCAACTGACCCCGCCGAGGCTCGAACCAAACAAACATTGAAGATATAATACAACTTCTATAAAGTGAGAAACACACAAAACTATTCACTCATGCTGTAGATTTGCCATGGGAAGCTAGCTCCCTCTGGTGGAGAGCAGGTAGCTCTACAAAGGCTGTCCAGATAATTACCTCATTCCTGAATATATTTCGATTGTAACCAAGTGGAGCACATTCATTGCAAAGACTAATATTATAATGATATATTCACACACTTTAAGAAGTGTCACATCACTAATTATAGTTTTTAGAATTGAAAACAATTATAAAAATATCAAAATATGAAAGCTCATTCTTTAAACTAAATAAAAGCCTATAAAAGTCTAGGGCTGTTCCGAAGGGGCTTACCTGGCTCCACGCTTCATGCGCCCAGCCAGTGCAAGGCTTTAGGTTGCAAGGTTCTGTACTGTGGGGTTTGAACCTGAGGTCACAGCGCTGGTCTTCAGGGCAGACTACAAGTCTTTCCCTCACCCCTTCTCCACAACTTTTAGAGCACTGTATAATCACATAACACAAGTGATATCCCTCCATACTGCATCTATTAGTCTTTCGAACAGATATAAAGATTTTGCAGATCAGGACGACAGGGCAATAAAAGAAACAACACAGGAGACAGGACATTTCAGGAGACAGGAAATGTTAATATAATGCAGGAGACAGGACAGGTCAAGACAATGCAGGAGACTGGACAGGACAAGACAAGACAGGAGCCAGGACAGGACAGGACAGGACAAGACAATGCAGGAGACTGGACAGGACAGGCCAATACAGGAGATGGAACAGGACAAGATAATGCAAGACACAGGACAAGACAAGACATGAAGGGACAGGACAAGACAACCCAGGAGACGGCAAGGGACAAGACGAGACAATGCAGAAGATGGGACAGGACAAGACAATGCAAGAGACAAGACAGGAAAAGATGTGACAATCACAGCACAATAGAAGAACAGTACAGGGCATTTCGGGAGAAAGAAAGGTCAAAAGAAGGTAAGACAATGCAAGAGACAGGACAGGACAAGACAACTTAGGAGACGGGACAGGTCAAGACAATGCAGGAGACTGGACAGAACAAGACAAGACAGGAGCTGGTACAGGACAAAACAATACAGGAGATGGAACAGGACAAGACAATGGAGGAGACAGGACAGGATAAGACAATGCAGGAGATGAGACAGGACAAGACATGACTATCACAGCACCGTAGAAAGAACAGTACAGCGCATTTCAGGAGAAAGGAAAGGTCAATAGAAGGTAAGACAATGTAGGAGACAGCACATGACAAGACAGAACTTTATCACACCACAGTAGATAGAGCAGAACAGCAAAGGACATTTCAGGAGGCATGAAATAAAAGTTAATAAAAGACAGGACAACACAGGTGACAGGACACGGCTGGTCAACGCAAGAGATGGGATAGGACAAGACAATCTAGCAGAGAGTACAATACAGGATTTTATTATGGCACGGTGGAAAGAACAGAACTGTACAAAACATTTCAAGAGACAGAAAGACAAGACAATACAGGGAACAGGACAGGGCAGGACAATGTAGGAGACAGAACAGGTCCAGACAGAACTTTACACTCCCAGTAGAAAGCAAGGAACGGTAAATTTCAGTGGACAGAAAAGGAAGAGGGAACAGGAAAGGACAAAACAATACAGTAGAAAGAACAGAACAGTAAAAGACAGGAAGTGGAAATCATTTGTTTGGTCAGTACCTCTCCCCAGGGGGAGTCCTTCCAGTGTAAGCATGGCTGTGTGCTACAGGGCAGGCTGCTGGCAGGTTTGAAAGAGAGAGCCTGACAGTGAAAGGGCCTGAGGGGCCGCTCACTCTGAGCATCCACACACTGCACTTCACGATACTTCAGATAATCTCCACAGCCTTCAGGACACTGAGAAAGAAAGATAGCGGGCAGGTGTAAGAGATTTTAACAAAAAATGTAACCCATCAGGTGCTTTCCCTTAACATACGTTTTACAGGTATGAGTGTCACATTAACAGACATTTTCAAATGTTAAAGCCGATAACTGTCTGCTTATACTGAAGTAAGTAATTATTCGGATAAACTATGCCTTTACAACACCTGCACCAACAGACATTGTTTTCATGTAAACTCCTTTCGGACAGTTTCATTTACAGTCTAACCAAGTTTCTCTATGTTGTTTTAGAGAAAGTTATTAGACCTTGGACCAATTTCCACTTTTCCAGACAGCGCAGGGCCTCAGGTGGCAGCGCCTGGCAGGTTCAGGCTTATTCACACTGGAACAGTCTTCCTCTCGAACTGAGCTGCAGGACACTGAGCGCCAGACAGCTCCGAGGCCACAAGTGGTAGAGCACTGGGCAAAAGTATTTAATAGCACATGAACAACGAGTTTTTGCATTGTGCTAATAAAAGGATGTGTCAGTCCATTACCACATTGACTCAACACATTTTTTGCTATCAAGAAACTCATGAGTCATGCCTCAAAACATGTTAATCCTGACTTGTTGCATATTTGTATTAATACAATTTTTATCTTCATGAGCAAGACAGTATATTAATTGAAAACTTACCTCACTCCAGTTACCCACTTCCCATACTGCACTACTACTAACTGTGTCTTGTGCCTTCAGGCTTATATAGGCTACCGAGACAGTAGTCACTTCTGTTCTCTTATGACTTTTACGACCTTTTGTAACTGTCTGAATTTGTGAAGCTTCTTTCAACATCTTCCAATTTCTAGGACTGTTGCCTCCCAGCAGTGGGTTTGGGTTGCTGGTTGTTTCGTACAAGCTTTCTTTATTGTATGGAGATGTTGGGACTTCCTCACTGATTTGGGAATGTAGTGTAGATGGAACATCTGTAACACTACTAGTGACTGTTTGAACCCTGTATTCAGGTTTATCACTAACGACAGCATCCTCTCGTCCGCTTTCTTCTCCAAAAGCATCTTCAATGTAATCATAACCTGGCTTGTAACTTTTATTAAGAGGCCTCAAGTCTGTGCTTCCCTCCTCGTCCTCAGGAGCTCCTGTAGTTTTAGTAACCGTCAAGTTATCATTGATTGATCGTCCGTCTTTTACCAAGATGAAATCTTCATCGATGATATCGGATGTGTTGGTGTTTTTGGCGCTAGAGGCTTCCCAAGGAGCGATTGTAGTCATGAATTCTGGTTGTTGCGTCTGTATTGGGGGTTGTTCAGGGATCCTGGGTCGAGCTGCTGATCCTGTAGATCTGTTAGTAGATGAGCAGCTCTGGAGGTTGCAGAGGACTGTGGACCGGGGTCGACTGTCAGAGTCGCATCGACCGGGGGGTTTCATCACACACTTGATGATTCGAGACTTTATTCCTCCATTGCAAGACTTGGAGCACTGTAGGAGTACACATTCTTGTAGTAAAAGACAAGAAAAATGATTCTGCAGAATATTATACAAATATTTAAAAACACAATTTCTAAAAATCCTGCCGACTACGCCACTTTTTTATGTTTCTCACAGTGACTAAAAGGTTGTGGAAATACTTTTGTTGCACAAATATGTTTATTTTCCAATTAAACACAATGTCATTGGGCAATAAAGCTGCTCACCGAGCTCCAATTACCCACACTCCACTCTATTCCACAAGGCACATCTTTGTTGCAAGGAACTACAGGTTTGGGTTTGAGCAGATGTTTGCAGTCTCCAGCGTGCAGAACACGCTCCTCTCCTGCCACTGTACGTACACAGAGGACGGTACGTTTCTTCACCCCACTGGAACCACATGAAGATGAGCAGCTCTGCCATCCTCCCACCCACCATCTGAGGGCAGCAGAGAGCATGGGCAGATCCATCACACAAACTCATCACACAGTAATCCAGACACATAAAACAAGTCAAGCTTTTACACTTGTTTTTTTTTTTAATCGAAGAAATTTGTAAAAATAATATAAGTTTACAGTTGGAAACGTAGCACTATGAAACAGTAGCGATTCAAGGCAACATCTAATCTGATCCTCTTTGCATGAATGCTTTTTATCTGATACGTTTTCTAGGCGCCTGATCGTCTGTCAAGCTTCGGTCACATTGCATTTGAGAGATCCGAATGCAACCGTACGGCTGTGTGGCAGCGTAGACCCCACCCAACGAGTAGCAGGTAAAATAATCAAGTTCTAAATATAAATGGTCCAAACGGTAACCCACTTCTGATAAACACAGAAGTCTTACAAATAAAATCTAGCTTTAAAACAAGTTTTCAGTAAACACATACTTACACCTCTCCAATTTGTGATCTGCAATCGTGTCATGTGATGCGCTATCACAGCTCAAAGTTAAATTCAGCTGAACTTTTGTCAGAGCGGAATTTGGAATTTCACAGCGTAGGCTGAAACTTGCGGTTTCGTATTGTCGTATGCGAACACATACAAATGAATGGAGCTGATTTCATAGTCTGACCATGACGTCAATCGTACTACAAGCATTGAGGTGAGTCCATCCTTTTAACCAACCATTTGGAAATGCTTGTAAATCAAAATTTGTAAATCTTTTTGATTCTATGTGTGTGTGCTATGATTTTTTTTCTTCCGGTGTGGTGCTTTATAATTAACCTTTAATTTGATTTATACCTTGCAGGGCAGTCCCTGTTCTTGCACTTGCGGTGTCTATCACCAGGACGTTTCTCAGCATCACACAGTAATTCATCAACCACACCAAACTCTCGCTCGAAGCAGCGAACAGGCTGATGTTGCTCACCTGGGAAGAGAAAGACAAATAGGGTGTCCATCCATTCATTTTCTTGTCAGCTTTTTTCCGTTTCGGGATCACCGCAACGAAATGAACCGCCAACTTTTTTGGCATATGTTTTATGCAGCGGAGGCCCTTCCAGCTGCAACCCATCGCTGGGAAACATTCACACACACTTATTCTCACTCAAACACTAGGGACAATCGTTTTTACCCAATTCTCTTCTTACGCATGTCTTTGGACTTGTGGGGGAAACCGGAGAGCCGGAGTAAACCCACGCGATCACGAGGAGAACTGTTAATTGACCCAGCCGAGGCTTGAACCAGCGACCTTCTTGCTGTGAGATGACCGTGCTACCAACTGCTCCACCGTGACACCCACAAAGAGGGTGTCTCAAGGTCAATTCCAGAAGGGCCGCAATTACTGGCGGTTTTTGTCAGAGTCTTGTTTCAAGACACCACAGTAGATTCAAAGCAGCTTAATTAAGTGTGTTGCATGAAAGCTGAAGTGAAACTGTGCCTTTAGCCCTCTAGGAGCATGCGCAGTACAGTATGCAGACTAAATAAAGGCCTCAAAACCAGCACACTCTAAGATAACTGTTAAGAACTCTAGGAAAGAAAAATGTTCAAAACAACCTGTTAAACACGATTTAAAAGGCTTTAAAAACCCACTCCTAAGATTTCTTTAAAAACTAAATAAATCTGCCTACAACAAGAAAAAATATAAAGTAAAAAAAATGGAGTTGCTTTTTAATTTTGAACTGAATTTTAGATAGGC
>UELW01000422.1:626435-711616 GCA_900490495.1 Danionella dracula | reverse complement strand
GAATCACTTCCATGTTCATGATGGTGAAGATGTAAGACTCGACGCTTCCGCTCCCGTGGTACTCCACCATTTTGGCATCGCCCACCACCAAGGTCTCCACCCACCGCTCTCGGCTGATGGAGCGAGGGAAGATCCTCCGAGGAGCTTCGCCATTCTGACTCTGCTCCCGGCGCTCTCTGTCTCGCTCCACATGCTGAGAATACTGGTAGCCTTCTGCACAAACACAGACAACTTTTCATGATTTTCTGCAGTCTGCATTTCGTAAACACTAAAAAATTTGACAAAATAACAATATTTCTGAGGTGAGAGTGGCTGGAAATGTAAAAACAGCATTCCTGTTAAAAGCGGTGTTCCCCAGGGCTCAATTTTACGCCCTCTTTTATTTCCTTTTTCATGTTTCTTATCATATCTCTGCAGATGACCTACAGCTTTCTTTACCTTTTGATATGAAAGAATCCACACCAAGGTCTTTACTAGTAGAATATGTGAAAGAAATTTTAAAAATGGCTTTCAAATAACTTCCTTTTATCAGCTATGAGAGTTCAGAAGAAGTGAAACAAATGTTTTAGGCATTCTCTCTCTGATGGTTTCGGACATCATCATCTTAGCACCCCTAAAACTAAACCAATAAACATTTAGTTTTCTCGTGAAAGTTTTGAGAAGAGCTGGATCTGCGTTTATTTCATCTTCGTGGGATGTTCAGTCTGATGAGACTCCTGAGACGCCTAATACAAGAACGAACTCAGGGCTCGTCCCTGCATCGCCGAACTGACCTTTAACCCCGCAGGGACTGCGACGAGCGCTTTGCTCTTCTGTGCTGCGTCTGCATCTGAACGTGGAGCTCTGGTAAATCACATGAGGATGTCGAGGATGAGAGGCGTTTGGAGAGTGTCCGCGCACTGGCTCGATCAAAAGCGGGCCTTCTGGTAAATTCAACAAGCCTCGCTGCGAGAAAAAAAACATCAGGGATGAGAGGTACTCTCAGTAGAAACTAGAATTATGACAAAACATGTGAGGCTACAATTCAGAGTATTGAAAAAAGAGAAAATAAATCCCTAACAGGAACTAAAGGGCAAATGATAATAGACGATAATAGATCAACATGTTTTTTCTGTTGTGGTTGTTAGGAAACCTTTTCTCAAGATTTCTGGGTAAATTGATTTTAGATCCAATTATATTACCCCCAAATGTTAAGTGAATCATATAATGATGATTATGTCGACACCTCATTCTCTGATGCAGCGAATGTATATAAAAATGTCCATAATAAAAAAAGATAATATACTTTTTAGGGTATAAACTATACTCTCTAAAAAATGTTTGGCTGCTCAGTTCATGACCCCTTTAAATACTAAAAGTAATATTTAAAATGTTTATTAAAAAAAATATTTTCAAGCTAAAATTAATTATTTTTGGGGAAATTAACTAATGTAAAATGTAAAAAACTCTTCCTGGTTCCTCAGTTCATGAGCCTTTTAGATATTCCTTTAAATATTTAAGGAGTTCAGGAACTCAGAAACCCCCCTCTTGCTCTGAATTTGTAAATAATTTGTGTGACGTATAAATTTTTTTTTAATTAATTTAGTTAAAAAAAATAGATTTCAAAACTAAAAAAAAGAAAAAATGGATATGTACTGAAATAAAACTAAATGTTCTTACATTTAAAATTTAAAATCTTTTTGGTTCCACAGTGCATGACACCTTAAAACATTCCTCTTAAAAGCCTCAGAAGATTTTTATTTAAATAGCCTCATAAACCAAAAGGGTGATTTTTGTTATATTTAAAAGGTTGGTTAGATGCATACATTTAAAAACTAAAAATAATGCTCTTTTGAGCATTAACTAAAGTAAAACTACGAGCTCTAAATGAAAACTAAAACACCATTCTGGTTCCTCAGATCATGTACATCTTTTACATATTTTGAGAATGGTTAAATAATAGATTTGCAAACTGAAACGGCTATTTTGGGAATTAATTAAAGCAACTACAAGACACCTACTAAAAATAAGCTTGATTTTCCTGCCATGAACGGGTTTACTGAGTTCCTTTGGATAGATTCAAATTCATCTGCTTTCATTCAGCAAATACATAATCTCTAAAACATGTTATTTTTTAGGAGAAAAAACCGAGTTTCTTGGACCTACGTTGAAATTCCATCTTTATGGGAACAAGGAGAGCCACATTATCTTAGTTCCACGTCCTGCTGAAAGAATCACTCCCACGGCCCAGAAACAGGTGCGCATGTGTTCCTAACACAAACTAAATAAACTGTGGCCAGAAAAACAGCTCTAGTGTTTAGGAACCAAGATCTGTGTAAGTGAAAACAGACTGAAGGATGTGTGGAACTGCGGAGAACAGCATGGAAACCTGTGGAATGGCTCTTCAATGCTAAATAACAAACCTTGCATCACATGCAGTTTGATACCTTTTCCTGAATACTGTCCACGCTGCAGAAATGTGATCTATAGAGTGAGGGGGGGCACTGAGAAAGCACACTGAACTCCTCAGTTCAGACCCATTGTGCGCCTCCTGAAGGGTTAACTGAGACTTCGAACAAGACCTCTCGCATTTTCATTTAAAAAAAGAAAATGGAAGTTGAGTTCGACATCAAAACCAGCCGCAGGTCCTCTGGAGTTCAGAAAGAGTCTAGATCTCCAGCACACAGTCGCTGTCACTGCAGAGCGAGTTAAGCGACGGTAGGTAACACAAGCTCTTTCAGTAAACAAGTCCACCAAATATCTTTATTTAGTATTACTAACACAATTACTAACACAATTATTATGCTAGTAATTACAGTAATTGCTATGCCAATTATTATGTTAGATTAAACAGAAATGTTTTTAAATCTAATTTCTAGTAGGCAGTTGTGGTCCGGTGGATAAGGAGATGGACATGTGATCTGCAGGTTGCAGGTTCGATCCCCAGATCCACCGAGTTGAAGTTGGTGTGAGTGATGAAGCACTTGCTCTCCATCTTCAGCAACCTCAGCTGTGGAGCCCTCGAGCGAGCACCAGTTCCCCGACTGCTCCCCGGGCCCCGCAGCCATGGCTCCCACTGCTCCGGGTGAGTGCTCACAGTGTGTTTGTTCACTGATGTGTGTGTGTGTACACTGAGATGGGTTACATTTTTTTGTTCTTGTGAGAACTCTAGCTAGTGTTTTGGACTACCTATGATTTATATAGTGCGGTGGATGAGCAGCCGGCTAACAGAACATTAGTCTTAGTCTTAGTACCATAATCTTAAATGTCAGTTCACTATCTATAATAACTGAAAGATTTTTAACTGCAGTGGAAAAATGAATAGTGTGTCCCACCAGCTCCATATTCAAAACTGAGAGATTCTGTAACAGTTTTTTGAGCCAATAAATAATAGCGTAAGGAAATTTTCATCCAATCATTGATATCATTCTGAGATCTTATTTAGCTTTAAAGGGTTGTTAGGTTTTCCTGAGATATAGAGCTGGCTGTCATCTGCATAGCAATGGAAACTAATCCTGAGAATAGGATGGGTCCCAGAACAGATCCTTGAGGAACTCTATACTCTACTGCTATTGTGTCTAATGAGTCTCCATTTACATGAACAGACTGACTCCGGTCAGAGAGGTAAAAGTTAAACCATCTTAGAGCCTGGCCCTGGATGCCTGCATCGTTCTCTAGTCTCTCGAGGAGAATCATTTAGGTTCTGTTTCTGTTGAATCTCATAAACAGTTTTATTTTTTCCAGACTGTTGAACATTTGAGTGCTCGTGAACTGGTTTTCAACCTTTGTACTGTCCAATTAATTGAATATAAATGCATTTTTACATCGTACTGGAGAGGTGGAGGAAGACGGGTCCTGCGGAGAGCACGTGCCTGCCTGTGATGTCACAGTGTAACTAGCGTCACATCATTGCTAGCTCTGGAAATTAACATTTGAGTTCTAAACTGTTCTCAGTACATGAGCTCTTTACAACTCTGAGCAATCCTTATCACAGCATTTCCCAAGTCAAAAAATCTTTCCAGTTACTCCATGAATCAACCAGCCTCTCCTCTTTCTTCTCTTCTTCACTTGCTAAAGCAGAATGAGTTGTAGTCCTGACCCAGCTAACAGGGAACGTTCTTATAACATTGGCTAACATTATTTAAGGTTGTCTAAATGTTAACTCATGACGTTTCCAAAAGAATGCTCTAGTAACATTCTAATAGTGTTAAACTTAAACGTTATCTAAACAACATTCTCAGAACATTCCTAGAAAACTTTTGGCAACAATGTTCTCGGATACATTATTATAAAGTTTTTGTGATATCATTAGTTAAACAGAAGTGGACAGAATGTTCTAAAAACTTTTTTAATAACCTTGAGAAGTGGAGGAGAAGTGTCCTAGTGCCAATCTTTAAGAACAAGGGTGATGTGCAGAGTTGTAACAACTACAGAGGTATAAAGTTGATGAGCCACACAATGAAACTTTGGGAAAGAGTAGTGGAAGCTAGGCTAAGATGGGAAGTGGATATTTGCGAGCAGCAGTATGGCTTCATGCCCAGGAAGAGCACTACTGATGCAATTTTTGCTCTGAGAATGCTAATGGAGAAGTACAGAGATGGTCAGAAGGAGCTGCACTGCGTCTTTGTGGACTTAGAGAAAGCGTATGACAGGGTGCCGAGAGAGGAGCTATGGTCCTGTATGAGGATGTCAGAAGTGGCAGAGAAGTACGTCAGAGTAGTTCAGGATATGTATGAGAGGAGTATGACAACAGTGAGATGTGCTGCAGGTCAGACGGAGGAGTTCAAGGTGGAGGTGGGGCTACATCAAGGATCGGCTTTGAGTCCCTTCTTGTTTGCTATGGTGATGGACAGGTTGACAGATGAGGTCAGACAGGAATCTCCATGGACAATGATGTTTGCAGATGACATTGTAATCTGTAGTGAGAGTAGAGAGCAGGTGGAGGGACAGCTGGAAAGTTGGAGGTCTGCTCTAGAAAGAAGAGGAATGAAAGTCAGTCGTAGTAAGACAGAATACATGTGTTTGAACGAGAGGGAGGGAAGTAGAACAGTGAGGTTACAGGGGGCTGAGGTCAAGAAGGTGGAGGAGTTTAGGTATTTGGGGTCAACAGTCCAGTGCGACGGGGAGTGTGGAAAAGAGGTGAAGAGGCGAGTGCAGGCAGGTTGGAGTGGGTGGAGAAAAGTGTCAGGGGTGTTGTGTGACAAAAGAGTGTCAGCAAGAATCAAAGGAAAGGTGTACAGAACAGTAGTGAGAGCAGCTATGATGTATGGGTTAGAAACTGTAGCAGTGAGGAAGAGACACGAGGCAGAGATGGAAGTAGCAGAGATGAAGATGTTGAGGTTCAGTTTAGGAGTGACAAGGATGGACAAGATTAGGAACGAGCACATCAGAGGAACAGCTCAGGTTGGTTGTTTTGGAGACAAAGTCAGAGAAGCCAGATTGAGATGGTTTGGACATGTGCAGAGAAGGGATAGTAGTTATATTGGTAGAAGGATGTTGGAGATGGAGCTGTCAGGCAAGAGGGCGAGAGGAAGGCCATGTTCCCAGAACATTCTTGAAACATACATTTGTTAGCTGGGGACATACTAACCTGGATACAGCTCCTCTCATGTTCCTGTGTTTTGTGAGTGTTCATGCTAATAAGACAGTTACTTGTTTCATCTTGTAAGCTGCTCTCTGTGGTTAGAAATCACAATTTTCAGCAATTTTAAAAATCCTAGCATCTAAGCAAAATGGCAGCTCACAGTTTCCATCAACGGTTTATCGCGAGAGCCATCTTTCAGATCTATTCTGGTAAAACCACGCTGCTGTGTTTTTGTGCAGTCTCCCTGAGGGTCAAACACTGCTTTCTTTCAGAGAACATTACAAGGGTCAAAGGGGCCCGAGCTTGCTTGATGTCGCAGCAGACAGACATCTGTTCAGTCTGGGGTGAAGTGTAAACTATTCCAACGGCTTGTTTTGATAAGTTACTGAAGTTTAAAGGTTGTTTTATTTAACTCCCGTCAACTTCGCTGAGTAAAAAAAAAAAAAAAGATTCAAAACATTTGGCTAATTTTGACTTCCTATGTGGTCTGAATGCTTAGGATTCAGCTTCAGTGCTCATACGGTAATCTAAACATCTCACGATCTGAAAGATCTTTGTCTTTGAGTGACAGATCATCGACAGCGCTTCCCTCATTTTTGGTTACTCCCTGTTTTCAGTTATCAGTCTTTATTTATACTGTTTCTCACGTGGCTTTTGTCTACGTTTGGAGCACACTGTCTTTTGTTTTTTGCTTATCTTTCCTCGTTTTCTAGTTACAACTTTCAGTTAGCGCACCTGGGTTTCCCTCATTATATGTGATTGGTTCACCTTTATAGGCTTCCCTAAGTTTTCTGTTCGTTGCGGTACATTATTCATTGTCTGTGCTTTGTTCCTGGTGTATGCTGCTTTTGTTCTTGGTTTTTCTTGCTGTGACTGAGTCTTTCTGTTTTATCCAGTCTTTAGTTTGTATGTTATTCATTGTTTTCCCCCTCGTGGGTTTTGCTTCGTTTGCCCTGTTTTCCCTGAGCATATTATTTGTTTCTTTAATCAAATATTATTTAAAACTGTTATGCAATTGGGGTCTGCATTCTTCTCTTGGCCACCGCTGCCTGACAAAACATTACACCCACTTGCGTTAAGTGTTTGCAAACCTTTTGAAAGATCAAAGTAATTTTCAAGAGCGTTCACTCCGTAAAATCAAGTCTTGATTGGGCAAGTCTTATAAATCGGTACCAGACACAATGTCAGAGGGAGGACTTCCAGTTCTGTTACAGTTCTGGACTTCCAAAGCCTGGTACCCACTTTTAAATAAAGAAGTTTTTTTGTTGCTATTGTTCAACAGACAATTGATTTCTAAAAGCACCTGGTGCTAACGGTCAGCTCATACTACTCTTGAAACTTTATAATAACAACCCTGTAAACGGTATACTCTGCTCTTTTAGAGTCTGGAGGTTATGCTTTCATTTTAAACTCTTAGAGGGTTACAGTAATTGGAAATGCAAACTATAACACGTTGAGACATGTCATTAAAAATGTAAGACTTAGCCAGTATTGTCTGCTTCACAACTACCATCTTACTAAAAGCTGCATTCCCAACATCCAGCGGCTGAGTTTGGGGCCCAAGGCACACAAATGCACAAAGGTCCCGGTGTTTACAAATACATTTTTTATGAAAAAGCAAATTATATTTTGGTGGGACATACAGAGAAAACTTAAATATTTTCAGGTAAATTGCATATTTTTTTTACACTTTAAAAGAAAGACTCTTGGCCTTGAATCTTCCAGCTATATTTTTTGAGCGTTCTAACACACACCTCTCACTGAGCTGATTGGCTTTTCAATAAATCCTGATTCGATTTTACTTTAAATTTGCTCCATTGATTTTTTGTAAGCTAATTAATAAATGTTCAACAAAATGGTGTCCCGAACAGGATGTTATTGAGACAATTTTTAATGAAAAGGTACATTCTTTAGACTGACAGATCTTCTGCTCACTTGACTTTAAAGCAACTCTTCAGAAACCAGCCAGACTTTGTAGGAGATAAGAAGGGTTAATATTTACATAATTTGTCTTCTAAATAATTCACATATTTTTAATTTAACTGTCTCAGACATCCACAAACTTTAAGGATTACAATTCATTTACAGCAATCCTTCAGGAAACCAACCTTTTCAGCAAAACTCAACCAGAAATAACTCACAAATGGAACGTGTTAAGGAGATTCGTTCACCAGCTACTCACCAGTCCATCGCAGGTGCTGACGGCAGCAGCTCCCAGAACATTTCCCTCCACCACTGTCCCAATAAGATGGCAGCCTCCGTTCCCAGCTGTCTGCTGTAAGTTTTCCATCAAGGCCCCGCTGCGTCTCTCCAGCACATATTCACTGGAGAGCAGATTCTCATTCCTGGTGAGGTTGAGAGTGAACTCTCGACCTCTGAAGCGGAGTTTGTAAAAGACTCGCTGCTCTGCTGAAGCCAGCTCTCTCTTGAGACGCCGTTCCCTGAAGTGATGGGATACTGCAAACGAGAGGAACTTTCCATCCACGTCCACTTTCTCAGGATGATCCACGTAAACATCAGAGTGCTGCTTCAGGAAGTTCTCTAGTGGAACACAACATATTTAATTTATTTAACCTCTTGTGCTGCCTGGAGGCATAACGCTGTTATCTATTGCAGAAGTTGCTAGATTTTCGCCCAAAGACTGTTTAAAACTATAGAAGTCTTGTTCGTAATGTTTCAAGGTTTGATCTAACTGAAATATATTATATTTATTTATTTTCTTAATTAAGGAAAAGCCAGACCCAGCTAACAGGAAACATACTTGTTACATTCGGTAACGTTCTTTAAAGCTTGTCTAAAAGCGCATAATGTTTCCAAAAGAACGTTCTAATAACATTTTCAGAACGCTAAATTAAATTAATTAAAATAAATCGAAACAACATTCTCAGAACATTTCTAGTATCTTTTTTGTGAGTAATGAATGTTCAAAAAACGTTTTAATAACCTCGAGAGAACGTTCACGGAACATTAAAAAAATGAACAAACTAACGCTCATGCAACGTTAGGAGTAACATTCCCAGAAAGTTGCAACATACATTTGTTAGGTGGGGATAAATTAAAAGACTTTAACATGATGTTTCTATTTGTCCGACTACCTTTTTTGACCCTCTAACTGCAGTTTGGATTTATTAAGATATTTTAACATATTAAAACATTTTCTTATTCCAAAATTCCCTGAAAGAAAATTCCAAAAGATAGTGCTTATAAGGAGTTGTATCGATTATAGCTCTTAATAATGAATCAATTTTCAGCTCAAAGGCAAATGTACTTCAACAGCTCTTTGAGTCACAACATAAATGCCTTTTAACAATTACTAGACCTCAGATCCTAAGAACCACCTTTGAACTGTAAGCATTAGTTCTACTGTAAACTTAGTCTTCTTTCATGTCAGTCAGAATAAAGCTAGCACATTTAATGATGAAAATCCTCCTGCATTAGACAGCTGTGCAAGGACTTCAAATGCAGTCTGTTTCGGTTGAATTTTGTTTAAAAATATTTTTTTCTCTTTCTGTTAAAACTTTTCCCATATGACTGTTTGCTAAAGGTGCTTTTACGGAGTTTTTTTCTTTTCTACTGTATGCATCAGTAACCAGTTGGGTTAACTTAAAATCTTGAAAGCCTGCGTTGTCAAGTAAACTTAAAGTATGTACTATTGAACAGCTTGAACAATGATGGCTCAGCTAAAAAAATGTAAAGCCTGAATTGTTTTGCCATCTTAAATTCGGAACTACTGAACAGTTCCGTTTACTAAAAAGTTGTGACAGCTTAACTTAAATTTTACAGTATTTATGATTTTGGTTTAGTTAAAAAATATAGAATGATGAATACTTTTGAACAGTTTGGTTGACCTAGAAAATGTTAGAATAATGAATAGTTGGGTTAACTTAAATTACCAAAACCCCTGAATTGTCGTGCTAACTGAATTCTGAAACATTTTAGTTGACTTAGAATAATGAATAGTTAGGTCAATGTAAAACCCTGAAAGCCTGAAGTGTTAACTTAAAAAAGGCACAAATGACAAAAGGTAGAATAATGAATAAGTAAGTCAACGTAAAGTCCTGAAAACCTAAAAAGTTGATTTAACTTAAACTCTGAGGTATTAAACAGTTTGGGTGACTTAAAAATACTGAACATAACAATGAAAAGTTAAGTCAACTTAAAATCCTGAAACACTGAACGGTGATCAAACTGATATCTGTACTATTAAACTGTTAAGTTTACTTTAAGAAGTTAAATTAGTGAAAAGTTGGGTCAATTTAAAATCCAGAAAGCCTGAAGTGTTTATTTAGCTTAACTGCTGTAATGTTGAACATTTTGTTAGAATTTTAAAATGTTAGAATGATCATAACTTCTGTCCGCTTAAAATATAAAAAGCCTGATGTGTTGAGTTTACTTAAAAAATGTTGGTTTACGTAAAAACATAGAATAATGAATAGATGGGTCAACTTTAAACACTAAAAGCCTGAAGTGTTAACTTAAATAGAGTGTGGGCGACTTAAAAAGTGAGAATAAAAAGTTGTGTCAACTTTAAATACCAAGAAAACATTAAATTCCCTTAAAAACATAAAATGATGAATAGTTGGGTTTAACTTAAGTTCTGTACTTTTGAACAGTTCGGTTAAAAAAAAGAAAAGAATAATGAAAAGTTGGATTAACTTAAAACACTAAAACTCCGAATTGTCGTACTAACTGAATTCTGCACTATTAAACTTTTTACTTAAACAAATGACTTAAAATTTTGATTATTGAATAGTTGGGTCAACTTAAAACACTCAAAGTCTGAATGTTGAGTTAACTGATTTCTGTACTATTTAACCATTAATTAGAATTTATTGGTTAAATCATTAATCTTAAAAAAGTTAGGTTAGTGAATAGTTGGGTCAACTCAACTAACAACTCAACTAAAAAAAAAACACCCAAAGTCTGTTCACTTAACTAAAGTTTGGTTGACTTATAAAGTTTAAATAAGTTCGATCAACTTAAAATACTACAACAATAAACTTTAGAATTAACCTAACTAACATAGTATTGAACAGGGCTGTCTTAACATGTTCACGTATCATTGGGTCAATTTGAAATAATAATTACAAAAATAGTTGATTTATCATCAATTATGTAGCAATTAACAGTTGAGTCTACATGAAAAGGTTAAAAATAGACGCCAACACAGCAGCAGCAATCATTTAGTTGCTTCTCTTTCATCAGCTTTATTGCATTCGTGCTGGATTAACTTAAAATATGTTGAAATGCAATCTGTTGAAAGATAGGATTAACTTTAAAAGCTGTTTAACGGAAAATACGTGTGCACATTTCATCTTTTCTCCAAACAGATGTTCAACACCTCCAGATGCAGGCTGTTTCAAATTAAGAGTGGTTAATTTAGTTTGACAGTTTTATTTTTCGATGCATTAAAGGGTTAAATGTGCTTTGGATGCACGTTCTCGACTCAGCAAAAGTGAGCAGGAAGCAGCCAAAACCGACTCAAACGCAGTGTATCGCTCATGCATGCGCACACAAACCTTGCAGAACGTCTGGAGAGAGGAGGCTCTGCTCGGAGCTCTTGACGTGGCTCGCGCTCGCAGCCACAGAGAGAACACAAGCGAAGCGCAAGATCGCGACGCGGACCCGACATGCCATGTTTCTGCACGAGCGAAGGGACGCGCTGGAGTCGGTCCCGAGGCACTTTCTGGAGAGCGCAGGAGACATCTGGGGTCAGGGCGACGCAAAGAAGAGAGAGAGAGCGAGCTGGGGGAGAACGAACGAGCATGATGATGAAGTGGGAGGAGAGATTGCTCGGTCCTGCTGTTCCCTCGCCGCGCGGGAGGAGAGGGAGACCGCGTCTCCGGTCTAAAACAACCAGCTGCACGAGCTCTGCACGCGCGCAATGTTCAAAACCCAACCAATGCAAAAGTGTGCAAACGTGCGGAAGCTCGTTACAAGACATTTTTTAGGCAGAGTATCTCATAATTATGAGATCATAGGTCACAATTATGAAATAATAAGTCATAATTATGAGATACTAAGTAGTAATTATGGGATGCTAAGTAATAATTATGAAATACTAACTCATAATTATTAGATACTAACTCATAATTATGATAATAAGTCATAATTATGAAATACTAAGTAATAATTATGGGATGCTAAGTCATAATTATGAAATACTAAGTAATAATTATGGGATGCTAAGTCATAATTATGAAATACTAAGTAATAATTATGGGATGCTAAGTCATAATTATGAAATACTAAGTAATAATTATGGGATGCTAAGTCATAATTATGAAATACTAAGTAATAATTATGGGGTGCTAAGTCATAATTATGAGATACATATATCAGAATTATGAGATACGCTGTCTAAAAATTATTTGGCGAATGCAATGAGCTTCCGTAAAATTATATTCAGAGAAAATAGAAAATTGAAGTTGAGTAGTTTTGTGCTACTTTTGAACATTTACTTGAATAGGATTTTATGTGACGTAAAGTGCTACCTTACACGACAGGCAGCCAGGTTAAAAATATATGGTTAAAAAAAACGAAAATCCGAGATAAAAAGATCGACATTTTGACTTAAAAATACGAAATTTTGAGATTAAAGGTCGAAATTTAAAATAAATTAAATAGAAGTTTTCTAGTAGAAAGCAGAAATTATTTCTTAGAAAATCGAAAATTGAGATAAAAGAGTAAATATAGAAATTTTACTCATCGGAATTTTGAAAAAAAAGGTCAAACTATTGAGTTAAACCTGTATCTCAAGTTTCGCCTTTTAAAAAGCATTATATATTTTTTAACATGACAGAAATGTGCTTCTATAAACAACTTAATTTTTCTAAAATAATAGCGTTGCAGATGCCATATTGTATGTTTTGCGTATACAAAACAAAGTAGTTCACTACTTTGATATCGAGTTTGTTCAATCATTTCCCCTTAATTCACAAATAATTGCAACAACAAAAAAAACACAACTATTAATACAACTATCGAGCTCCAAAGTTAAGAAAACCATTGTTTTGGGGTGGTGCGTAGCTCAGTGGTAGAGCACATGCTTTGCATGTAAGAGGTCCTGGGATCAATCCTCAGCATCCCAGGGGCATAGGTGATTTCTCCTTCTGTAAGTCGCTTTGGACAAAAGCGTCTGCCAAATGCATAAATGTAAATGTTTTCTAAGATTTCTCAAAAACATGTAGGTATCACCTACTTTTAAATGTACCAAATGTGTTTTTTTCTCCTTGAAAACATTTGATGCATTCACATTTTGTGACCCTTTAAATGATCATTTTCCAAAAATGTCGGGAAAAAAACTAAATACCGCAATCATGTGCGCTGTTAAAGAATTGTAAAAATAAAAGTTAAAGAAAGCGGAAATAAGTTTTGCTCTGTTAGTCGACAGATGTTGCGGCACGGACCTATTTGAATGTAACATAGAGCTTGTTGAAATCGCAATATGTCAGTTATAATGGTTATAATCAATTATCTGGTGATTTATTCGTTCTGGTTTCAAGAATATAGCCGAGAGGATGTTAGACGTCTGTATTTATTCAAATAAAATATCAATATTCTAATTGCAATCATTTGTTGCATAAAACTTGAAATTTACGGGCGTTTCACCACATATGCTCAAGATGGCGCGATTCTCCAGTTTGTCGTCCTCATTGAACTTTGTTCCACATTTTCAGTTATAGGATGTCTTCCAGCAAAGATGTTTCTCAATCACTGAGTGTAAAGGCTGGAGAAGTTCCTCGGACGGACTTTAAAACTCCTTTTAATCTCGTCATCATGTTAAGGGTCAGAGGAGAATGACAATAAAGAAAGATCTCAGCTCTCCAAGGCTGCTCCAATTCATGCGTTAAGGTGAGTTTGAGATGAATTAAGCGAGTAAACGAAGCAGGTGTGACTGATATATTAGTAAAACGAGTTTCTCTATAGATTAAATTTTAATGTATCAAGAGATAAACTAACCTGCTTACTCAGGATGTTGTGAAATCTGAGTGTTCCGCCTCATGTAGTAAACATTGTTTGTATGTTTTTATGTTCTTTGAAGAGTACATATGTCTTCCAGTAAAAGGCTCGAAATCCATATTTACAAAAACGTTAATCTAATTTAAAAAATACTTTTTATTTTTTAAAGCGTTTCTAATATCGTAACTTCATGCACACATAATAGTAAACTTTGTGTTTCTCACATTATAGTCTATTATTAACCCACATCTGTGAAAGAAAAATTTCAGTGCTCTATATTGAGATATTTTTGTAGACTGCACAGTTGTTTTCCAAAGTTAATTATACATTTATAAATGCCTTTCTCAAGACAGCACACTTTTGTTTATGTGACTCGTACTGACAAATTAAATGTTATATGATGTTAGTGCCCCTCTCTGTAGCAACCAGACGGCTTACCCTAGCAACCATTTTTAAAGATCTATATCTCAGTTTAGGAAAAGAGTAAAGACAAGGGGTTTTGTTTATGTGACTCGTACTGACAAATTAAACGTTATATGATGTTAGTGATGCTCTCTGTAGCAACCAGACTGCTTACCCTAGCAACCATTTTTAAAGATCTATATCTCAGTTTAGGAAAAGAGTTAAGACATGGGGTTTTGTTTATGTGACTCGTACTGACAAAATAAACGTTATATAATTTTAGTGACCCCTCTGTAGCAACCAGACTGTTTACCCTAGCAACCATTTTTTAAAGATCTATATCTCAGTTTAGGAAAAGAGTTCAAGCTTTGACGTTTTACTTGCTAATGCTTTATGAAACTAATAAAAACACGTTTTTCTCCTACGTGTAGTTTGTTATCACCATCGACTACTTCTGTTTGCCTTGCACTTTCACAGTGAATCGTTTGGGCACTTCCTGAGACCATGGGGGATTTCTGGGCTGTCTTGTTCCCCGTGCTGCGGGTCTGGTGGACCAGTCTGCTCCTCCTCATCATGCTGCCTGCCATGTTCGGGATCTCGCTGGGCATCACAGAGACCTACATGAAGATCCTCATCAAATCCTTAGAGGTTAGTTAGACGCCAGTTTGAAGCAGTTGTAAAGTTCTAAACAGCTAATCAATTCTACTTCAAGACCTCTCAAATAGTCAAATTGCAACTTAACTGGTATACTCTTCTTGGACTACATTAAGGTTCCCAGTGAGCACCCTTCACCAGTCAGAAATTTTAAACATTTGATGTTTCACCATCATAGGGAACCGTTTAGGATTAATTAACCTGAACCGGTGGAGTGTTTACTGAACTTTGACCTTCATTGTGATTCAGATTATGAAATTTTAAAGCATAAACTGAGTGTTGCGTGCTGTTTTACAGTGGGCCACTCACAGAATCCAAAGGGAGAGCAGAGCACAGGAGATACTGAGGCAGTCCTCGTCCAACGGTGAGTTTGAACACTGTTACAGTCAGAAAACTCTCCTGTAAAAGGGTTTGTGCAGTACATGGGGGGACATTGACACATTTTACACCTGAAATACTGAGACATTAAGTGGTTTTGTTCCAAACTAGTGTTTTTTCTCAAATCTTGGCTTGTTAGGGGTGTGCATTTCAGTCCATGTTTCTCCACCATTGCTCCCTGATGCTTTGTTCACCCTGAAAAGCTGAAAATCTGCGTGTTCCTCTCAGACGACAACAAAACCCGATCTGCTGTCATAAACTTGGCCAGATCATGCACAAAAAGAAGTGGATTATGGAGGACACTGTGCTTCATCACTCACTTTCTGTGCTCAAAACTGCATCTCTATAACGAGCAAAGAATTAGCTCAAAACGAACCCAAATAGTGTCTCTTTACAGACATTTTTTCTTTATTTTATTATGAATTCGATCAGTTATCTCCAGATCTCTTTCTCTATCTCTCCCGTTCTCTTTTCTCCCTCTCCTTTCTCTTATCTCGCTCTGTCTCTTTGTCCCCTTCTCTCTCTCTCTCTCTCTCTCTCTCTCTCTCTCTCTCTCACCCCATTGCAGCTCGGGTTAAATTCAAATTTAACGCTGGCATACAAAAGTATCTCCAGATCAGCCCCTGTTTACCTCCATGAGCTCATACACTCCTACAGTCCCTCCAGAAGCCTGCGCTCAGAGAAGGAACAGCGACTTGTGGTTCTATCCCACAAGGGCAGAAGATCTCTCTGCAGAACCTTCTCTCTCACTGTCCCTGGATGGTGGAACAAACTCCTGATCCAGTCAGGAAAGCAGCAACACTAACAGCTCTCAAAAAGCTGCTAAAACTCTTCTCTTCAGGGAACACCTACTATAAAAAAAACACTACTACCTTCTTTTTTCCCTCCTCTGTCTTTATCTTCTTCCTCTACTTCCTCACTGCTTTGGTTTATTGATCAGTTGATACAATTTCTATTATGAGAAGCTGAGATAGACTTTGACGGTGTAACAAATTGCATATTGTCTCTCCCCTAATGTAAGTTGCTTTGGACAAAAGCGTCTGCCAAATACATAAATGTAAATGTAAATGTTTTCTTTTCTCCCTCTATTTCTTTCCCTCTCCATTCTTTCTTTCTTTCCCTCTGTCTCTTTTCTCTCCCTGATTCTCTCTTGTTGAATCTCTCTGCCACTCTCTTTCTCTCCTTCTGTCTTTCTCTTTGGAGTCTCTCTCTCTTTGTCTCTGTATCTCTGTCCCCCTCTCCCTACCCCCCTCTTTTCTCTCTCTTTTTCCCCTTCTCTGTGTCTTTCTCTCTCTCTCTCTCTCTCTCTCTCAGTCTGTATCTCTTTCTTGTTCTTCCTCTCCTTTCACCCTTCTCTCTACTTCTCTCTCTCACTTTCTCTATCTCTCTTTTTCTCTCTCTCCCCCTATGTCTCTCTCTTTTCTCTCTCTCTCTCTCTCAGTCTGTATCTCTTTCTTGTTCTTCCTGTCCTTTCACCCTTCTCTCTACTTCTCTCTCTCCCTTTCTCTATCTCTCTCTTTTTCTCTCTCTCCCCCTCTGTCTCTCTCTTTTCTCTCTCTTTCGCTCTCTCTCCTTCGTCTTTCATCTATTTTTGCTCTCTCTTTCTCTTGCTCTCCATTTTCTCTTACCTCTTGTCTCTCTCTCTCATTCTCTCTCTCTCACCAGTCCTCACTGTGTTCCTCCACTCTCTCTTTTAAGAAAGCAGAATAACTCTGGACTTTAACCCTCTTTATCACTCACCTTCATTAGGAAGCTGATGATCTAAGCCTGTCTAATCAACACCTCGGCTGAAAAACAAAGCGTACTGTACAGAGGAAGCTTTGATGATGTCCTCACTTCCTGTTTGTGTGCATCAGGAGCCCTAATCCAGCGCGACGACTCCTCTCTGGAGCAGGAGATCGAGGAGCTCCGGCGTAACCGGCCCAAACCCTCTGACCGCGGGGACTTCACCCTGAGTGACGTGCTGTACTTCACCAGGAAGAGCATCGAGAACATTGTGGAGGACGACGTGACCCAAAGGTTCACCTCAGAGGAGCTGGTGTCCTGGAACCTGCTCACCCGGACCAACAACAACTTCCAGTACATCTCTTTGAGGCTCACGGTGCTGTGGGGGGTCGGCGTGCTCGTCCGATACTGCATTCTGCTTCCTCTGCGGTAGAGTGATGCTTCACACATACTGAGTTAGATTTCCCTTTGTTTACCCTGGCAACCATTTTCACAGATCTATATCTCAGCTTAGGAAAAGAGTTAAGACCTGGGGTTTGGGTTCTATGACTGATATTGACAAGATACATTTTATATAGCAATCATAGCTACCAGACTGTTAATCCTTGCAACCATTTGAAAGATCTATATCTCAGCCTAGGAAAAGAGAAAGACACAGGTTTTGGGTTCTATGACTCATATTTTATATAGCAACCATAGCAACCAGGCTGTTTACCCAAGCAACCCTTTTCAAAGATCTATATCTCAGCTTAGGAAAAGAGTAAAGACACAGGTTTTGGGCTCAATGACTCATATTTTATATAGCAACCAGGCTGTTTACCCTAGCAACCCTTTTGAATCTATATCTCAGCTTAGTAAAAGAGTAAAGACACAGATTTTGGGTTCTATGACTCATATTTTATATAGCAACCAGGCTGTTTACCCTAGCAACCTTTTTCAAAGATCTTTATCTCAGCTGAGGAAAAGAGTAAAGACACAGGTTTTGGGTTCTATGACTCATTTTATATAGCAACCTTAGCAAAAAACAGGCTCTTTACCCTAGCAACCCTTTTCAAAGATCTATATCTGAGCTTAGGTAAAGAGTTAAGACTTTGAGTTCGGATTCTATGACTCATATTGATAAGGGAAACATTACATGGCAACCATAGCAACTAGACTGTTTTCTCAAATTTTTCTTTCCAGAATTTGGAATTCTTTGTTTTAGTGATTACAAATGTTGACACTGGCTCTCAGAAATCACACACAGCACCTTAAAATCTCTGAATTCTCATTTTATTCTCATAAAAACATCCACTCCTCAGACTCTGGCGTCATTCTCGGACCTTGACTTTTTTTTCAAAACTTTTCAGACTTTTTTTCTTTCTTTAATCTCTTTAACTTTAAAGTCTTCTTCAAAGACTAACCCTGGTCTTCTCATTTCAGAGTTTTTCATGAATAAAATCCCAAAGTAACATAAACAGCAGTCTGTTCTGCTCTCTTCAGGGTCACGCTGGCCGCGATCGGCCTGAGCTGGCTGGTAATCGGCACCACGATGGTGGGCTTCCTCCCTAACTGCAGGTAAGATGTTACAGCTGTCTTCCATGTTTATTCAAGCAGTCCCAGACAGCTCCGTAACAGAAGAAGAGCGTCAACCGCTTGAACCGTTCCTAATCTACTAAAAGTAAAAGTTTAAAGAGTTATTTGCAAACGGCTCTTGTTCAAATGTGAATCGAAGCTCTCTGTATTGTGTCAGAGCTGCGTGGAGGACAACAGAAGCTGAATGCAGTTTAATGGCCTCGGAGCTTGTTATGTGCTTAAACGTCTTGATTTGTTGTGATCACAGCTAGCTTTTTTCTCAGTGGACTGTTCTCGTGGAGTGATCTCCACCCATCCAACCATTTTCTTGTTGGCTTTCTTTCCTTTTGGGTCGCCACAGCGGAATGAACCGCCAACTCTTCTGGCATATGTTTTATGCAGCGAATGCCCTTCCAGCCACAACCCATTGCTGGGTAACATCCACACACAAATTTACAGCTACAAAATTAACCACTTACAAAGCTTTAGCTACAAACATTTTAATTAATAAATGCAGTTATTATACTTTGTTCACTATAAATGGCACAAAAGCAGAGCAAACTCAAATAGTGTGCTGTACTTGAGAAATGTGATTATGTTTACTTGTTTTTATTCAGATATTGAGTTCACTTAAAATAGTTAAGTATTGGTAAAACGTTTGAGTAAATATTTGAGGGTACTAATAAAACCCTCAAGTAGTAAATCTACTCAAACTTTTTAGTACACGTCAGAATTTACTCAACTAAGATCAAGTTAATTTACCTGTAGATAATTATTAAGCTCACTTAGATTTTTTTTTCACTCAGACCTGGCAACCCTCTGCTTCTCCTGCTCAGCATCACAACAAATCAATATCTGCTCCGCTCGTCTGCTTTTCCCGCATGCTCGCTACTCTCATTCACTATTCTTATAAAATGTCTGCATTTTTTGCTAAAACTCCGAGAAGCAGAGCTATTGGTTATTCCACAGATGAGTAAATCCACCAGAGGAGGAAGAGCGTTCTCATATAGAGCCCCGAAGCTCTGGAACAAAATCCCGGATGTTGTCCAGAGCTCAGCTACGCTCACAGAGTTCAGAACTAAAGTAAAAACATCTCTGTTTAATCTAGCGCTCCAATAATTGGCTCCTGGGATTTCTCCAAACGGATCTGGTGTCTGAGCACTATAAACATACTAATATTTGAAAAACAATGTGGTTTAATGTACTTCTCTAACCTCTCCTCATCATTTATCACTCGTCCTGCAGCTGATGCTGATCACCTGTTTGTTGTCTATGTTAGTTTTCTAACTGTTGTTTTTCGTTTGTTAGTTTCTGTTTTGTCTTTGTTTGTTTTGTTTTTTTCAGTTGCTGTCCGATGAACTTTTCGTCAATGGATCTTAAGTTTGTATGTTCTTTACGCTGGGGAGGTGATTAGCACTTGCCTCAGTCAGCGAGGCTCCCAGGGGCCTCACAGAGGAACTCCTATTTACTCTTCCTTATCCTCACGAGGACTTTGTGAAGCTGCTTTGAAAGCAACTGCTAAAGAAGCGCTATATAAAAACTTGATTGATTGATTGAACTCATCTCTGATCCTTAAAACCAAGTGCTACCGAGGTAGTTTTATGAATACGTCTCTAATCTGACTCGATGATGCTTTAAGTATCGGGTGAAATCTTCTTTCAGAGGGAAGAGCTGGCTTAGTGAGCTCGTGCATCTGATGTGCTACCGGATCTGCGCCAGAGGCCTCTCCGCGACCGTCCACTACCACAACAAGTCAGTCCCTCATCAGCTCTGCTCCACCTGCACACAGACGGCTTCGAGCCCGAGCAGGAGATCTTCAGGTCTTTTCTAAGGCGTGTCGCAGTTAATACCATAGCCTGAAATTAAAGATGGCTGCCTTTGTAGCTGGAAAAACTGGTTTAAAATAATGGTATTAGGTGTTTTTTTTCCTAGAATATAGGTTAAAGTTTTATACAGTTAGAGTATTGCATTTCTCTCGAACCCCTGATGAACTGTTTTATAATAGTGTGTGTGTGTGCGTGCGTGTGTGTGTGTGTGTGTGTGTGTGTACAGGTCAATAAATATAAACTAAAATAAAGATAAACATAGAATTGGAGAATATTTTAGTACAAATGAGCAATTTTTAAAGTGTATATAGTAAGTATAGTTAGATTTTTAAAAAAGGGAGATGGAAGGAGATGAGAGGAAAGAGAGAGCGAGAGAGAGAAAGAAAGAAGGAGGTGGAGAGAGAAGAGGAGGAAAGATATAAAGATTAGAGGAGGAAAGATATAGAGATTAGAGAGAAGAGAAAGAGAGTGAGATGGAGAGAAATATGAGGGAGAAAAAGAAAGATAAGAGATGGAGAGATGAGAGAAGGAGAAAGAGAGAAATGAGAGAGAGAGGGACACAGAAGATAGACAGAGGGAGAGAAAAGAGAGAAAGAGATGGAAGGGGAAAGAGAGGGGGATGGAGAGAGACAAGGAAGAAAGATGAGAAAGAGAGGGAGATGAGGGAGAATGAGAGATATAAGAAAGAAAGAGTCTGTGAGGGAGATGGGAAAGAGGGAGACAGAGGGAGATGAGAGGAAAAAGAGGGGGGGGGGGGAGAAGAGAGGGAGAGCTGGGAAGGGAAAAGAGGAAGAGATGAGAGAGAAGAGAAAGAGAGGAAGATGGGGAAACACATGAGGGAGGAAGGAAGAGGGAGATGATGGAGAATGAGAGAGAGAGGGAGACAGAAGAGAAAGAGGGAGACAGAGGGAGATAAGAGGAAAAAGAGGGGGAGAGAGATAAGAGAAAGAAAGGGAGAGAGAAGAGAGGGAGCGATGGGAAGGGGAAAGAGGTAGAGATGATAGAGAAGAGAAAGAGAGTCAGAGAGGGAGATGAGACAAAGAGATAGAGAAAGAAAGAAAGAGAGAGAGAGAGAGACATATGATGGGGGGGGTAGAGGGAGAGAAGAGAAAGGAGTAGAGGGGTAGAAAGAGGAAGACGCATCAAAACTGCAGAGTCGAACCAAACACTCTAAATATTACGCAAGTTAATTGGTCTCTGTATTGTGTGCGAGTTCTCTTTAACTAAAACTGGGTTTTTCAGACAGAACAGACCGAAGAAAGGCGGTATTTGTGTGGCCAATCACACCTCGCCGATTGACGTGGTCATTCTGGCGAACGACGGCTGCTATGCTATGGTGAGCGCCAGGAACTCTTCTTGTTAAACACAGAGGTTCAGGTCTCTGGAAGGCTACAGCGTTGTGTCTGAGGGTTCACGGAGGCCTGACTCGTCTCTCTCTGAGCAGGTGGGGCAGGTTCACGGGGGTCTAATGGGGGTGGTCCAGCGTGCCATGGAGAGGTCGTGTCCTCATATCTGGTTTGAGAGGGCAGAGATGAGAGACCGCCACCTTGTGACACAACGGTAAAATGACGATTAAGCCATTCAGAGGCATTTCTTGACTTCTTAGTCTATGGAATGATATTTATGCAAAATGTTCTATGTTGAGTTGTTCAGAATTAAGCAAATAAAATAGTTGGTGCTTCTATGAGTAAACATATTACTTCACTTTACCCATTGTTCATATTTCGAAAAATAGGCATAAGAATTTAAATTCAGATCCTTCATGCCAAGTGTGCAGCACACACACAAGGAATTTGTAAATTGCTCAAGTTAAATGTAAATAGTATATAGTAATATTCTAGGAATAGAGGTAGTAAAATATAGGCAAGGTAAGGCAAGTTTATTTGTTTAGCACATTTCGTACACAAAGTGCTTTACATTGGAAATAAAGAAAAAAAAGAAAATACATTTAATAAAATCAAGCATAAAAAAGTAATATAAAATCATAGTGATTAAAAACTGAAAATTAAGACGTAGATTAAGATAGTGAAGAGCAGAGATAAAATAGTTGTTGGATGTTGGTGCTCAGTCAACAAAAGTACAACTATACCGGAGAGTCTTTATCCTGGATTTAAACGTGACTAAAGTGTTGGCACCCCTATCTCCTCTGAAGCTGGTTCCTCTGTGGGTCTCAGGGGAACTAAAGGAGGATTCACCCTGAGTGAAATTAACCCGGGGTAGATCTCATTTATCTGATCTGAGGATCTCAGCTCTCTGTTTGGTGTGTATTCTCTGATCTTCTCTGTTAGGTGTTTAGGTGCAAAGTTCTGTTTGGACTTGTATACAGCAGAACTTTAAAATCTATTCTGAAGGAGAGCGCAGCCAGTGTAGAGACGGAAGAACTGGAGAAATGTGTTCTGACTTTCTAGTTTTGGTTAGAATCGGAGCGCTGCGTTCTGAACGACCTGGAGCTGTTTAATGGTGTTTTTGGGACGAGCGCTGAGAAGAGCGTTCCAGGAGTTCAGCTGCTGGAGATGAACACAGGAATCAGTTTCTCTAGATCTAAAGTCTTCTTCTTCTTTCGGCTGTTCCCAGTTTAGGGGTCGCCACAACAAATCATCTGTTTCCACCTAACTCTGGCCTCAGTATCCTCTACTCTTGCACCAATTACCTTCATGTCCTCCTTCAGCACACCCATATAACTTGTCTTTGGCCTTCCTCTTGCCCTCTTGCCTGGCAGCTCCATCTCCAACATCCTTCTACCAATATAACTACTATCCCTTCTCTGCACATGTCCAAACCATCTCAATCTGGCTTCTCTGACTTTGTCTCCAAAACAACCAACCTGAGCTGTTCCTTTGATGTGCTCGTTCCTAATCTTGTCCATCCTTGTCACTCCTAAACTGAACTTCAACATCCTCATCTCTGCTACTTCCATCTCTGCCTCGTGTCTCTTCCTCACTGCTACAGTCTCTAACCCATTCATCATAGCTGCTCTCACTACTGTTCTGTACACCTTTCCTTTGATTCTTGCTGACACTCTTCTGTCACACAACACCCCTGACACTTTTCTCCACCCACTCCAACCTGCCTGCACTCGCCTCTTCACATCTTTTCCACACTCCCCGTCGCACTGGACTGTTGACCCCAAATACCTAAACTCCTCCACCTTCTTGACCTCAGCCCCCTGTAACCTCACTGTTCTACTTCCCTCCCTCTCGTTCAAACACATGTATTCTGTCTTACTACGACTGACTTTCATTCCTCTTCTTTCTAGAGCAGACCTCCAACTTTCCAGGTTTCCCTCCACCTGCTCTCTACTCTCACTTCAGATTACAATGTCATCTGCAAACATCATTGTCCATGGAGATTCCTGTCTGACCTCCTGGGCATGAAGCCATACTGCTGCTCGCAAATATCCACTTCCCTTCTTAGCCTAGCTTCCACTACTCTTTCCCAGAGTTTCATTGTGTGGCTCATCAACTTTATACCTCTGTAGTTGTTACAACTCTGCACATCACCCTTTTTCTTAAAGATTGGCACTAGGACACTTCTCCTCCATTCCTCAGGCATCTTCTCACTCTCTAGAATCCTGTTGAATAACCTAGAAAGGAACTCCACTGCTGTCTCTCCTAGACACTTTCACACCTCCACAGGGATGTCATCTGGACCAACAGCCTTTCCACTCTTCATTCTCCTCAGAGCCTTCCTCACCTCATCCTTTCTAATCTTTTCCACTTCCTGCTCTACAATGTTCACCTCTTCCCCCCCTTCTTTCCCTCTCATTCTCCTCATTCATCAACTCCTCAAAATACTCCTTCCATCTTCTCTGCACACTCTCTTCACTTGTAAGAACCCTTCTTACTTCCTCATTCCACCACCATGTTTCCTTATCTTCTTTCCTTCTTCCTGCTGACACACCTAGCACCTTCCTACCTGTATCCCTGATCACTTCTGCTGTAGTTTCCCAGTCCTCTGGAAGCTCTTCCTGACCACCCAAAGCCTGTCTCAGCTTCTGTCTGAATTCCTCACAAACGTCTTCCTTTTTCAACTTCCACCACTTGGTCTTCTTTTCCATCTTTCCTCTCCTCGTCTTCATGACCACCAGAAACATCCTACACATCACCATCCGATGCTGTCTGGCTACACTCTCTCCTACCACTACTTTGCAGTCAGTGATCTCTCTCAGATTGGCTCGTCTACTTAGGATGTAGTCCACCTGCGTACTCCTACCACCACTCTTGTAGGTAACTCTATGTTCCTCCCTCTTCTGGAAATAAGTGTTAACTACAGCCATTTCCATCCTCTTGGCAAAGTCCACCACCATCTGTCCTTCTGGGTTCCTTTCCTTAACACCAAACGTGCCCATCACTTCCTCATCACCTCTGTTGCCCTCGCCAACATGACCGTTGAAGTCTGCTCCCACCACTACTCTCTCCCATCTGGGAATACTCTCCATCACCTCATCTAACTCACTCCAGAATCTCTCCTTTTCTTCCAGCTTACAGCCAACTTGTGGAGCATAACCACTCACTACATTCAACATCACCCCTTCAATCTCTAACTTCAAACTGATCACCCTGTCAGACACTCTTTTCACCTCTAAAACATTCCTCACAAACTCCTCCTTCAGGATCACTCCTACCCCATTTCTCTTCCTATCCTCACCATAGTAAAACAGTTTGTATCCCCCTCCAATACTACGCGCTTTGCTACTCTTCCACCTGGTCTCCTGCACACACAGAATATCTACCTTCCTTCTCTCCATCATGTCCGCCAGCTCTCTACCTTTCCCGGTCATTGTACCAACGTTGAGTCCCTATTCTCAAACCTATACTCTTGTCTTTCCTCTTCTCCCTCTGCCTACGAATCCTTCTCCCTCCTCTCCTTCTTTGACCAACAGTAGTCCAATTTCCACCGGCACCCTGTAGGTCAACAGCACCGGTGGCGGTCGTTGTTAACCAGGGCCTCGACCGATCCGGTATGGAAATCGAATTGATGACTTGCATTTTTGGTTTTGGCATGTTTTACGCCGGATGCCCTTCCTGACGCAACCCTCTCTATTTATCCGGGCTTGGGACCGGCACAGAAGTCACTGGCTAGAAACCCCTGTGGCTAGATTCTCTAGATCTAAAGTAATAAATCTAAAATATAAATAGAGCTATAACTATACAAGTCCAAGGCACTTAAGAGAGCTGTAAACAAATATTGAGGTCACACCAACTCATCATTTACCAAGTCAAAATTATTTTAAACCATGCTACAAACCAGAACTACGCAAAGAACAAGTTATACTCGCAAGATGTCAGATAGGCCACTCAAGAATGACTCACACTTTCCTTCTCAAAGGAGAAGCAGGCCCTGAGTGTAGCTCACGCGAGGGCCGAATCACAATCAAACATCTACTGAAAAGAACGCTCCGTCTATGAAACCGTGAGAAGCCAATTCCTAAAAGCTCGAAGCCCCAAGGACATTTTTGAAATGCCAAATTCATTCCTGAACTTGATCTCCAGAACTAATCTGAGAAACAAGTTATTTTAACTTGAACTAGATATTGTAAGTATACTTCTCTAGCCATTAAATTACCCCAGATGTCGTCTTGGCTATAAACTACAAAAAAAAATTGATTTATAAATGTCTAGGTTAATGTATAAATCAAGGAAGAATCAGCTGCCAGGTGAACGTCAGGTCCTGTTTAGTGATTGAGATGCGGTTATAAAAGAGGTCTTCGAAATCTAAAAGTTCATTCCACACGTGGTAATATACAAAAATATATACAAAATAGATTTTGCATATCTATAAGTGGAGCGAAAATTGTGAAACAGGCTGAGCGAGGATTTTAAAAACTTGTATAAATGTAAAACGGTTTAAATTTAAGTATAGAAATGTGTGTTTATCAACGCATGAGAGTGAAGAGGTTTAAAAGTAGATTATTTGAGTTTTGCATCGTGATGTTGAACTTGAAGTAGTTGCAGTTAAATATCTTCTGAGAATTTTTTTTTCTTACTATTATTATTATTATTATTATTATTATTATTATAGCTCGTTTGATTGATTTATGGAGAGTTCAGTGTTGAGTATAAGTGTACTGAAATGGTTTAAATCACAGTATGCAATGTTTTCATTGTGCTGTTTTTTTAATTGGATTTTCTTTCTTGTTCGTGATGTACTGGACTCTTGTTAGGATTGTGCATATTATTTTAATTTTACATTCTTGCAATGATTAAAATATAAAATATTTTCAGAGGAGTGGAGAGAACCTTTACTATTGTAGGAACACACAAAAAGGGAAAAAAACTTTTTATTCTTTTTTTTTTTTAATCAAGCTCCAATCTTTGATTCTCCTTCATGGAATATAAGTCTCCAAAATTGAGAAGAACATCTCGCTGTTGCATGCTGGGTCAAGTCGGTGTGCGTCAGCTGCTCAGTGCCTGGAGCACAAGAGAAGCACGGCTGTAAACTGTGTTCTGACATGCAGAGAATACTTCTTTCACGAAAAAATCCATTCTAATGCATCAGTGTTTCGCTCATGAGTCGCTTTCTTCGGTTTTCCCCGTCCTCAGGTTAAAAGATCACGTGAACGCTAAAACGAAGCTGCCAATCCTCATCTTCCCCGAAGGTGAGCGTCCTCGAGAAAGCTCTGATTTCTGTGGGGAGGTAGGTCCTCTCTTTCCTAACTCCCCTCTGCTCCTCCTGCAGGAACCTGCATCAATAACACCTCAGTCATGATGTTCAAGAAAGGGAGCTTTGAGATCGGAGGAACTATTTACCCTGTGGCTATCAAGGTATTCCTTTGCATTCCCTTTAAGAGTGCAGTCGTTGTGAATTTGCCCCATTTTGTCTTTGCAAGGTTGATTTTGAGGCTTTGGGAATCTGTGTTAAAATACACGGAAAGAGATTTGTGCCAAAAGTTTTTTTATTAAACGTTTAAAAAATGTAACGAACAATAATTGATAGAAAGTGAAATTCAGTTTTTTTTACATGTAAAAAAAATATTAAAAGGATCTACAAAAATGACATTAAAATAGTTCAAATGTTCTACACTTTCCTTTTTATTTTATTAACTTTTTTTCATCTATCCATCCATCCTTTTTCTTGTCGGCTTTTTCCCTTTCGGGTCGCCACAGCGGAATGAACTGCCATGAACTATTCCAGCATATTTTTATACGGCGGATGCCCTTCCAGCCGAAACCCATCGTTGGGAAACATTCACACACACTCATTCTCACTCAAACATTACGAACAATCGTTTTTACCCAATTGACTTATTCCGCATGTCTTTGTTCTTGTGGTGGAAACTGGAGCACCCGGAGTAAACCCACGCGATCACCGGGAGAACATGAAAACTCCACACAGAAATGCCAACTGACCCAGCTGAGACTCGAATCAGAGACCTTGCTGTGAGACAGGCGTGCTACCCACTGCGCCACCGTGACGGCCAACTTTTTTTCCATTTCAGTTTTCTTTTTCTTTTTCAGTTTCACTTCTGGCGCGTATCTCACGTCGACACGTTTGCTCGAAGTTGCGTTTTCAATCAACTGACCAATACAGAGACGTTACTGTGAACACCAATGATCAATGAGGAGACAGAAGTTAAGCCCAACCCCCTGAGAGCTTTGTGCCAGAAATGAAACTGAAAAACTCAAAACTGAAACTGAAAAAAGGACAACCTAAATGGAAAACCGTAATGCAATTAAAAATAACTTTTTTGAAGAAAAAAAAATCAAAAACTGGAACTAATTTTGTGATTATATACTTTTGTTTACCTATTTTTAGCCATACTTTTGTAAGTATAGAAAAAATCAAATAGCGATAAACCTCGAGAAACCATACTTGTGTGCTCGAGAGAAACCAGGGGACTGTTAGAACTTAATTTGAACTAGAAATAGAATGATAATGAGAATCAATGATAGCTGTTGGAGCCAAATGGGTTATAATTATTTGCGACCACTGTGAAGCGCTATGTCTTATTTAATGAATAGAATAGAATAGAATAGAATAGAAGGCCTTTATTGTCACTATACACATATACAATTTGCATTATAAGCATGTACAATAAGATTAAGACCATCTCGCTAGTCAGGGCAACATTTAGTAAAGAAAATGCTATAAAGTGTCTAGAAAATACTTTAAAGTGTCTCACTTATAATAGTGCAAAAAATAGTGCAAAAAAGAGGGGGGGGGTGGATGAGGTGACAGTTCTTTTTAAGAGCTAGAGCTAGACAATGTATATGTTAAAATTGCATATACATGAGACACCTGTGTGCTCGTCTGAGGAGTTTGAGAAGCACACAGTGTTTTCAAATGTAAAGGTATACCGTGAATGTGATATTCAAGATATATTTTTAAGCTTTGTTCCTGAAGGTATTTATTTTCTGAGGTTTTGTATGGAAAATTGGATCATGAGAGAATAAAGAACATTAAAATTTGATTTTTTTTATTGGATTTTACTTTTTCACTCCCTACTGCAAACTCTCAGTAGGTGCCTATTGGATAGCCGTTACAATTACTCTGCTTGTCTGGGGCCCATCTTTTATGTGGGGCCCCAGACAGTTACACAGACACACAATAGTCAATGGCAACACATTAAAAGTTTAAAAGAGGAAAAACTTTGGTCAACTTAAGAATTATAAGTTGTTCTGGGAAAACGGCATACATCACTGCCATCAATGAGTGTACGTTTGTCGAAACTATAAACAGTTGTTATGGAAATCAGAAACTCTCTCTCGTAGGAATCACTCCGCAGGGTACAGAACAGCTTTACTTTACACTTCTCATTTAAGTAAACACTAAAACCATACACTGTTAAAGCTGAAAGATCTACTCGTAAAGTAGTGAAAGAAGAAAATCCGGAAAGAGTGCGAAAGTCTTAAATTGATGATTTTATGTTTGACCACTGTGAGGCGCTATTTAAGGAGATACCTGTGTGCTCATCAGGAGAGTTTTTCAACCGTGACAAGCCACGTTGTATGGAACGTGATTGGGAAAGTGTAAGTGAAGGTATTTATTTTCTGTATTTGGAACAGTTTATGAACAACTTAATTTGAAAGAATAAAAAAGCACTTTAATTCAAGTCAACGACTTGTATCTTTACTTCCTCACGCGTCTGAAACCGGCTCACGCCAAGCTCTGAGTGGCGGCTTATTGGATAGCCGCTACAGTCTCTGTGCACCCGAATTTATGCCCTCCCAAAGGACAGGCCCAACTCTGCTCGGAGACCCCATCTACTCCGTCAGTCACCTCCCTCACAGGCTAACACACCTTTAAACACATAATCCATATGGTACTGAAATGCCAATAAAGATATTCACTACTCATAATCACTAATACCCATTATAATGATTAAATTTTCTATCACACAGTTTTGGGTTGAAGGTGTGTTGTGTCTCTGCAGTACGACCCTCAGTTTGGAGATGCCTTCTGGAACAGCAGCAGGTACAGCATGGTGAGCTACCTACTGCGCATGATGACCAGCTGGGCCATCGTCTGCAACGTCTGGTACCTGCCACCCATGACGCACCAGGTGAGAGATCAGAGCCACACAGATCTGCTCGACTATGTGTTTCTACTGCATCATTGCTGTAAGGCCCTTTGCTCTGGAACAAGCTCCCCGACGCAGCGCAGAGCAGCACGACTGTGGTCTCTTTTAAAACAAATCTGAAGAAGCTCCTCTGTAGGCAGGCCTTCCCACAGTAATGGTATTCTGTATTTTCATGTACTTTATCTCTATGTAATGCTTGTACACATTGCTCTCTGTTTTTATTGTACCATTTCTACTGTATTTGTTGTAAGGTGTCCTTGAGAGCCATGAAAGGCGCCTCAATGAAATGTATTATTATTTTTGTTATAATGTTTGTGTGCAGGAAGGAGAGGACGCGGTGCAGTTCGCCAACCGGGTGAAGTCCACCATCGCTCAGCAAGGAGGTTTAGTGGACCTGGCGTGGTGTGTGAGCTCCCGTCTTCAGTTTTCTTCCGGAACGCACTGCGGTTGAGTCTGAAGGTTTCTGTGTGTGTGTGTGTGTGTGTGTGTGTGTGTGTGTGTGTGTGTGTGTGCGTGTGTGTGCGTGCGTGCATGTGTATGTGTATGTGTCGCAGGGACGGGGCTTTGAAGAGGGCGAAGGTGAAGGAGTCCCTCAAAGAGCAGCAGCAGAAGAAGTACAGTCACATGGTGGTGGGGGAAGACAGCAGCGAATGAAATCCAGCATGCCACCTTCAGAATTAATTATGTTATTTATATAAGGGAGGAAAATTGAAAGTGTGGTAATTGTGTTGTACATAAGGGATCTGGAAATCCAAATTTATTTGTCAGAATGTTTGATGTAGATGAGATGTAACCTTTTTTCCTTTAGTAAACCAGAAAGCCATCTTCTGCTTGTTTTTGTTGATTTTTGAGAGAATAGATGCAATCGAGTTAGTAATATTTAAGACATTGAAAAGAAATGCTTAACGAGGAAGGGATCAACCACAAAATCATCCAATTGTGCTTCCATCCTCATCTTTTGATCACAACACAGAGAATTTTTGCGAAAGTGTCGGTACATGCTGTCAAACCCGGCTTAATTTGAGCTCAGCTGCTTTTCCAAGAGCTTTATTTGCTTTAAAATGTACAAAACTGAACATTTTCTGTGCCTTTTAAAAAAAAAATTCTTCAAATGTGTATTAAACTATAATTACTTCACAATAAAAGTCTCCAATTGTGTCATGGGGGATGAGACGTGGAGCTAGGGATCCTAAAGAACGAGGGCGCATCAAGCACCTCGTTTGATTCCCCAACACTAGGAAGATGAGGACCACAATCGACACAAGACACTTGCTGCGTCCCAATCCATCCACTGTTCACACTTTTATGAGTGCGATATGAGATTTAGGGAATCCAAAACCATTGCATACATTAAAAAAAAAATATCCAAGCAGGTCCTGGATGTGTACTTTTTTTTGGTTAGATTCTGAAGTCCAAATCCATTACCGCTCAACTGGCTGATATTACCCACAATCCTCTGCGAGTTATTTTTAAAGACGACGCACATAAAGAAACAATATTGACATAGAGAGTGTTTTATTATTAGAATATTTTTAATGAATGAACGAAAAAGAAGGAGTTAAATTCTCAAACACATCGAGCGTAATGATGTGGAACAACTACTTGCGTCGTGTGCCAGATTATGCACACTCTCGTCTCGCACACAAAGTATCTACATTTACTTCTGAAAATGAAAATCGTCTTTAAGGGTGCAGTGTATATTGAGCGGATTAAGATGCAGCAAGTGAAAATGACAGAACAAAAAGACGATGCAATAAAAGGAACAGGTGAAATAAATGAAGATAATGAACTGGCAGAGAAGACTGAAACATGGTAACAAGGCTAACAAACAGGCTTATTTACTGTGTAAAGAAGGAGCAAAAAAAAGACCAGTAATAAACACCAGAAAAGAATGAAATCAACATCACAGGAATAATACTGCTAATACAATTTCTGGCTTTGAATACAGTACATGCGTCGTTTAGCACCTGCAAGGTTTGCAACATTCTTCATAACTTATATTACGAAGTTTTATCATATCATATCACTACTATATACATTTCTGAAGCATCAAGCTATATCACAACACAAGTGGAGGACTTGTTTGGCTGTTTGCCTTCATTCTCTTCTTCTTTTTCTAACTTTTCTGCTCTTTGTGCTTGATCTGGAAGGCAGAAGGTAGATTAGCATCAATTTATTATTGTTATTATTTTATTTAAATAACGGCTTGTGGCACTTCAGCACTACAGCTTGCATTTCCAAAAACTAACAATTGTTAAAGTCTCTTTTACTGGTAGAACAGGAGCACTACAAGGATCGATGTTGCTATTTTCTTAAATATCTGACCTTTTTTATTCTCCATTCGACCGCTGTTGTTTGCTTCCTCGCATTCTGCATCCTGATGAACGAGAAATCGACAGCGTTTAAAGTTAAAAATGCACACTCTCTGGTAGATTTCCAACTATTAACATGAGTTTGGTTTTATTTAGGTTGGATATTTAAAAGGGGTTCAGGTGTTTTTACTAAAAGAGAGCCTTAGGAATGGAATGTAAATGCTAAAAACACTGAGAGGGGGACACTTCGCTTTTGGGACTTGGAGTGGTCAGTTTAACTAAAGATTGAATAAAGCAACCTCTTTATTCAAAGGAGATATGTTGTACACTTTTTTTTAAATCAGTAGTTATTAAAGTAGGTATATATTTTTAATGTATTTTTCCCTGTTTAGAACAAGAAAAATGCTTTCAAATGTTATGCTATTTAAGTCAGTAATAGCCAGTTTTTAACTTTCAGATGAAAGATATTAAGCTGGTTTGTCACATGGAAGCTATGCTCTTAGGTTTGTTACCTACCATCAAGGACTTTTCAATCTTCAACCGTTTCTCCTCGGGAAGCGCTCTGTAATACCTGAGTATGAAACAATGATGTAAAACCATGAGTTTTTTTACCTAACAACTACATTTTTTTTACTTTACATGCATTTGTCACAAGTACAAATTATATTGGATTACATCAGAACAATATTTATATTAATCAATTCTATTAATATTTTATTTATTGCAATAAGAGTATCAAAGCCTGAATTATTTGAAATAGTTGGTACGCAGACACACACACAATCCTTAATAATTGTGACATTAATTATGAAGTGTAGCTGAAAAAAGTCCATCTTTAAATAATTTCATTTAGGTAATCTAGCATGCATGTGGATTTGTGTAATAAAGCATCAGGAAAACACAACAAAAGGTACCACTGAGGTAGGACAGACTTAAGATTTAAGATTCAAGATTCACAGCCTCAAAATGTAAAAAACTGTCAAATAAAATTCCTCGGCATAATGCGACTATAATCTATAATAAGAGCTGTTAGAGCGGCTCTTAAATGAAGCATTATGACCGGAAACCCACGGACGCACTATGAGAAGAACTCTGAAAAAATACAAATAAATGAGAGGCGGCAGCTTTACCTAATGTGACACCATGCATCAGAGCAGATACTCACTGTGTATCTGCCAAACGTTTGATATTAAATCTGCCATCACAGGAAACTCCACCCCAAACATTTAGTCAGCGATCACTCCCTGTTGTCATTCCAAATTTGATTTCTCTTTGAAATCCATACTAATAGCCTGAGTATAGAAATGCTTCTAATTGTTAACTTTCATGTTTTGCTGCATAAGTTCTGTTTTATAAAAATGTCTCAGTTTATTTTCGTCCTTCTGAATTTTAACCGGATTTATATATAAAATATTTAAATTCAGTTAAAATGTCAATTCAGCTCTTTCCAACAATCTCTCTATAGTTTTTCTTTTATTCATAAAAAACACGTTGGTAGCACTTGCTCATGGTCTGAATTTAAATTCAGGGCTGAACTGTTCGGTGCGTAACTGACCTCTTGAGATAGGAGTCCTGCTTTCCATCAGTCTCTGCAGAAGAAGAAGAAGAAGAAGAAGCCATCTCTCTCACAGGGCTGAAACACATGGAGTTTGTTGTTTTGTGCAAACTTAAACAGCTGAAACCGTGCCTTCAGGTTTTCGTTTTGCTAAAACAACTTGTTTTAAGCCATACAATCAGCAGGACTTTACTCTGGTGCAGCTTTGTTTTCATTTCCATAGAAACAAGGAAACAACAGAGGAGAGGAGTTTAAACGTAAACGGTGAGATGCTAAGACTATAATATTTATAAGAGAACGTTGAGATCATTTAAGGCAACAGTGAATATCGTTTTTATTTTATGTAAAACATTTAAAACATCACTAAAATATTTTTTTGTGAAATCTGTTACACAATAACTTTTGAGGTCTGTGAACTTGTTAGGAATATTGCTTTCTTGGATAAGAAGTAAATTCTTCTGTGTGAAAATGGTTCTCCAAACCCAATAGTTTTTATTATAATCTATGGTCTCTAAAAGAGATTTATTAAAGGAAAAATACTTTTATTTTAGATTTTCCCCCTATTTTTAAGCTAAAAGTCAGTTTTGAAGTTTATCGCCCAGTGAGTGATGTTTTTCATTAAAGAATTACATATGAAGCGCACATTCCAGAGTTGAATTATGGGTAAGAATTTGGAGTGGATTTTCAACGTACACAAATGCTAAAGAAAGTAGAGCAGGAGAAATGAAAGACATGGACATCTGTAACATGACATGATCTTACCAAAGCTGAAGCCTCATTTTGTATCAGAGAAAAGAGCTGAATTTTCCAATTTCCCCTAAATATATATTTAAACGATGCATTTTAAAGCATTAAACATTATACTCACTGGCCACTTTATTAGGTACACCTTGCTAGTCCACCTTTGGCTTCAGAACTACATTAATTGTTAAGACTGTGGAGACCATCTGACCAGAGCAAACTCATTTTCTGTCTAATTACATCACAGATACCCGAAGTTTCTGCTCCCTTCCTGCCATGCTCTCTTTTAATGAGGGCCAAGCTCAGAGATGATGACCCAATGAGGGAACCTGCTTAAAGCTTACATCTAAGCATTAAAGCTAAAGTATTAATAACAAAAGAAATTTGATCAGTTGTTCTGTTTCTTGCTGGTGGTACTAACATTCTTGTAGACAATCTAAAGACTGAGCTCCAACAAAGTCTTTGTTTTTTGTGAGTTGCACTTGACAGTAGGCCCAAAAGTGAAGTAGTTTATGTTTAATGTCAAATGTTTAAATCTTTTTAACTGTTATTCCTAGATAGACTAAAATAATATATAATATTAATAATACAACTAAAACAATATTAATTAGTTTTTTATGTTCCATTCTGTTTATGGTTTCAGGTTAGTCTTTCAGTTATTTTTTGCAAGTGTCATGTTACTTAGTATGTATGTATCTATGTACAAATAATTAAAACAAAAACGTCTATAAAATATCTGCATTAAGGTAAAAATAACATTTAATGAACAAACCGAAGAGCCAGCCTCTCGCCGGAAGTGCTCTCGAGCTAAGCGGAAGTGCAGTGGCTCCAGCTGTTATTGTTGACAGACGGAGCTTCTGGGGGGAAAATGGCGGTGTCCCGTCGATCCTCTCAGCACCAACAAAGCAGCCTACAACCGCCTCAGAGGAACGCGGTGATCGCTTCCCCTCCTCCCGAGTCACCACCGGCTATCATTCCCGAATCGGTGACATTATTGAGTCCTGGTGGAGCGGAATGCGCTGGAACTGCAATGGAGTCCGCAGCGGCCTCCGCCTCTTCCCCGGAACGGCCCTCCCCAATCACGGCAGCGGTTGGGACTGCGGTGCTCGGTAGCTCCAGCTGCAGCAGCAGCCTCGGTTCCAGCGCGACGCCGGGAAGCCAGAGCCCAGGCTCAGGTGCTGCCAGTCCCGGGGAGGCAGTGTGCGCGGCTGGCGGGGCCTTCAGAGAGCTGTTCGAGGCCTGTCGCAACGGAGACGTGTCGCGGGTGAAGCGGCTGGTGGACGCGGTGAACGTGAACGCCAAAGACATGGCTGGCCGAAAATCGACCCCTCTGCACTTCGCTGCAGGTGTGTCTCTATTTATCAACAGCTGTTCAGCGGTTTTTTCCTTTTGCTTCCCATATAATTCCAGAGGATGTCGTTATTGGCTGATCAGTGGAATTACAGTTTATTTGATGTACGCTAATAATATTTAATAATTATAGTTTTCAGATTTTATAATAAGATTTAAGCTTTTCTGTTGTTGACCCTTTATCATTTAAACATGGTTAAATTTCGAAAAGGGCTCATGTTGATCAAATTTATTGTGGCAAAAATTTACTGAAAGGAAGTGACGTTTGGCAGGGCTGAATTCTTGAAACCATCTTATTTTATGTGGAACATTTAAAAAGATTACGCACCTTTTGCCACGTAAAATCTTTATTAGGTCTAGATTATATTTGTTGTTTTTGTAAAACCGATAAAGAACAGATTACTCACTTATTTTATGATTGTAAAATTGTCAACAAATTCTAGAACCCCATGGTTATAAATTATCAAAAAAAAATTTCAATTTTATTTAGTATTTTACATTGACATATTAATAGTTTTGACAATAAAAAATAATAAATATTTTGTTAATGTATGTGTTGTAATTGGCAAATTTTACGTTTCTAAACAAAAGTTCTCAAATTCTACCCCTACTTTAAAAGTCTTCTGAAACAGATTAGAACTTAATCGTTACTTCTTCTCTTTAAATCGTCTAGAAAAAAAAAAAACTCAAACTTGTCCCACAATGTGTAACAAGTTCTTAGATGTTCCCTGATGTGTCACATGTAAATTATATGCTATGCCTCATTTATTTATATATATATATATATATATATATATATATATATATATATATATATATATTCTTGCTTGCTTTCTGTTTCTTTCTTTATTTTTGTATGCTTTTCTTCTTTTTGTACCATACAATCACAATTTAACCTTTATTCAAGATAGTCCTGTTTGTAAACACAAAAAAAGAGAGAAAAAATAAATCTTGTTTTGTATGGTGACATTTTTTATGCTCAAACAAATAGTATCCGTATTATAGCCAATTCTCCCTGCATTTTACTAGATGCAAATACTATTCTTGCAGTTTTTAGATTTATTAACAGCAATGTTAACAACAGATTAATGAAATCATTTTTCATGGGGCCTCCTGTCTTCAAAACCCTAATAAAATATAATATAAGCGTTTAAATAGTATAATTTATTATATTGAAAGTCACAAACTTTTTTCCATGAGCTCACACAAACAGAGAAGAGAAACAGTGGAGTGACGTCAGCTCCAGAGTTTATTTAAAGAGGAAACACATGTAAGTTTATCACAGCAGCTCGTTCTCTCAAGCTCCGATTCAGTTCTTTCTTATCATGAAGATGCAGGAAATAAAACGTAACGAGACGATCGTCAGCTCTTGTTTAGAGAAAGTGAATTTGAGCTGAAAGCGGAAATATTTTGACTTCTAATAAACAAAATCTTAGTTCAGTGTGTTTCTTTTGAGTTTTTATGTATCTCATGAAATCATTTTATAAGCACATAATTTGTACAAATAATAATTGGTAATTGGTAAATGCAAATAAATACTTACTCAATGTCTGAACATTGCAATGATTTAAATTTGACGGTAATATTACCCTAAACTGTTCATGTTTGAAGAATGTTTGTCTTGTTTTGACAATAAAAAAATTGTTGAAAACCTCAGTTGTTTGTACAACTTTCGCTCCAGAGCAAAAACCTGCTTTTATTTTTACCAGAAATAAAGATTTGTCAGTATTGTGAAAATTATCAATATCGACTGATGCAAAAAACAAATTTGTTATATATTATTTTGGCCAGCTCTAACTGAAATTCAGTACTTTAGTATAGAAGAAAATACCTTAGGGTTTCATGGTTGCACTACAATCAAGCTTAAAAAAAAATCCTGAATGTTAAAAAAGTTTAATTTAATGTGATGCACACATTAGGGATATATGAATATTTGACTCAACACTGATGAATGACTCTCCATTGGTGTACTTCGGGGGCCCCTCCTGGACTACTGCTGGACCCATAAATCGTCCATAGATCCCCGTTAGCGTCGCCCCTGCATACTATTACTTTTTCAGGTGTCACGCAGAGCGACAAAACTCGTGTCTCAGTGGTATGAGTCCTTCAGCTATCGATAGGTGGCAGCATGTTGAAATATTGTTAAAGAATTGATAACATTATTGCATAAAACGTCTTCAATGCCTTAACCACATTTTCAATCATCTTCTCACGCACCCCCCTTCCTGATTTTCTGCAGGGTTTGGCAGGAAGGACGTAGTGGAGCACCTCCTGCAGACCGGAGCGAACGTCCACTCGCGAGACGACGGCGGACTCATCCCGCTGCACAACGCATGCTCCTTCGGTCACGCGGAGGTTGTCAGTCTGCTGCTGTGTAGCGGCGCTGACCCCAATGCCCGAGACAACTGGAACTACACACCTCTACACGAGGCCGCCATCAAGGGCAAAATCGACGTCTGCATCGGTGAGAATCATCAACAGCTTGCGTTCTGCTCTGATGATTTAGGATGTCCATTTTTTGTTTTTGGGGTTGTTGGTTTCTGGTGATGCCGTGAAGAGATCTGCTTAGAGTCAGCTCTGTGTGTTGGGGAGCGTCTGAGAGTGTCTGATGTTGGCTTCAGTGACATAACGAATGGGTTTTGTGTGTGCTGTTGGAAAGTCATTTAATTCTTCACTTTATCTATTCAGATTTTCTATCCATCTTTCTGTCCATCCTTCCTTCTGTCTGTCTGTCCATCCATTCATCCGTCTGTCTATCCATCTGTCTGTCCATCCATTCATTCGTCTGTCTGTCATCCATCTCTCTGTCCATCCATCCATCTATCCGTTCATCCTTCAGTCTGTCTGTCCATCCTCTATCTGTCTGTCCATTCATCCATCTTTCTCTGTCTGTTCATCTGTCTGTCTGTCCATCCATTTATCCGTCTGTCTGTCCGTCCGTTCATCCATCTGTCTATCAGTCCGTCTGTCCATCAATCCATCTGTCTGTCCATCCTCTATCTCTCTGTCCATTCATCCATCTGTCTCTGTCCGTACATCCGTCTGTCTGTCCATCCATTTATCCGTCTGTCTGTCCATCCATCCTTCCGTCTGTCTGTCCGTCCGTTCATCCATCTGTCTATCAGTCCGTCTGTCCATCAATCCATCTGTCTGTCCATCCTTCTGTCTGTCTGTTCATCCATCTGTCTGTCCATCAATCCATCTGTCTGTCCATCCTTCTGTCTGTCTATCTGTCTGCCCATCCATCCTTCTGTATGTCTATCCATCGTTCTCTCTGTCTGTCGATTCATCCATCTGTCTGTCCTTCCTTCTGTCTCTCTGTCCATTCATCCTTTTCGGTCTATCCGTCTGTCTGTCCATCCATTTATCTGTCCATCCTTCTGTCTGTATGTCCAACCAGCCATCTGTCTGTCCTGTAATTTATCACAACCAGATAAATTGAAATTCACTCGCTCGGATAGCTTCTCTGCAGGGGACTTTTTGTTGGCTTCACACCTCTGCTGTTTATGTTGATACAATGACGCTCTTTGCCCTTAAATGGCGCTCAGGGGACAACCGTGATACAACCACCCACAAAATAGCTGTTTGCATTTGATACTCCCTTTTAATGCAGCATATCGTTGTTTTCTTCTTTGAGTGTATATCGAGCGCCACCCAGCTTCTCTTTTTTTGTCACAACATCACATGATCAAAAGAGACCATCTCGGTGGATAAAAGATGTTCTTTTTGTTACTGTAACTGTCCCTGAATTCTTCCTGAATGCAGCTGTGTTAACAGTTGGTTGAGAATTAACACGTATAAACTATTCACGCTGGCTATTCGATAATGTTGCTTAATTGGTGCAGCCCTAGACTAAAAAAAAAAAAGAATAATGACTTTTTGTCTTTAGCTTAACGTTTTTTTTGCAGTTATTGTATGTTCATATTTGTACTAACATTTATCCCCACTTTTCTATTTTTCTTGTGCAGTGTTGTTGCAGCACGGAGCTGATCCAAACATCAGAAACACAGATGGGAAATCAGCGCTGGATTTAGCAGATCCTTCAGCTAAGACGGTCCTCACCGGTGAGACTTGCACAGACATTACACTGAGATAGAAAGAGCTTATCCAAATGCTACAAAATTCAAATGTTTTAACTATACAAAAATACAGCTTTACAAGAAGCTCTTGCGTCTTCAGGTTTCTGAGAGCCCCTCTATCAGGACTCTAAAACAAGTAAAAACTCCGTCATCCATTTTCTTGTCAGCGTCTTCCCTTTCGGGGTCTCCACAGCGGAATGAACCGCCAACTCTTCTGGCATATGTTTTATGTGGCGGATGCCTTTTCAGCCGCAACCCATCGCTGGGAAACCTTCACACACACTCATTCTAACTCAAACACTGTGAACAATCGTTTTTACCCAGTTCACTTATACCGCATGTCTTTGTTCTTGTGGTGGAAACCGGAGCACCCGGAGTAAACCCACACGATCACGAGGAGAACATGAGAACTCCACACAGAAATACCAACTGACCCAGCCGAGACTCGAACCAGTGACCGTCTTGCTGTGAGACGATTGTGCTACCCACTGCGCCACCGTAACTCAACTTATTAAAAAAAGAATGACTATTGTAATGGAAGAAACAGCAAGGAAACACATTAAATGATATCCATCCTGAAGTTGAAATGAAAAAAAAAAGTGATATCCAAATCCAAGGTCATGTTTACAAGATATCAGACCCACAACAAGCGTAGCTTGTATTTTTATTTTTTTATTTTTTTTTTACAAAAAGTAGAAACAGACCCAAAGTGCAACCATTGTAATTGTAGTATCTCAATCAAACACCAGGTAATAGAGCACTCTGTATGTGACTTTATGAGAAAATGACATCATAAATCTGGAAACCTACAAGAAATCCTTACAGTACCAAATAAACTTTTGCGCTTTACGTGAAAATAAAGTTACAGAAAATGTTTTGATTAATTGGAGGAAGCATATTTTAATCTATTCTACGAGAGAGTTTTTTATTGAAATTTTCTAGTCTCATTGGAGCTCTGGGTCTTGCTTTCGCAGGTGAATACAAGAAGGACGAACTGCTGGAGGCAGCGAGGTGAGCCTTTCAGAACTTTATTTACCTTCAATTATTTACCCGCTTACTCCTGATTAAGAACACCAACTTACACTGAGAAATCTGTAGATGTTTTACTGTCTACGTCACAGCTTTAGAGTTGCATAATAAACCAATTTTATGGATTTAACTTGAGTTTCTGGTTGAAAATAGATTTAATCGTTTTACTTTGGTTGGTTTGAGGTGGCTCTACGTATGGAAGATGCATCCTCTCCACTGCAGCTTGATGGAGGTTCAGAGCATTAAAAACCAAGGCACAAAATAGTTAAAAAAGACTTCAATTCACTGTTCTTGTTTAATTAATTAATTAATTAATTAAATAATTTTTACGTGTTCATGTAAAGCCAATCTAATGTGTTTTGTTGTTGTTTGGGGTTGCGAGAGTCTGAAAAAATATGCATAAATTGTCAAAAACATAAAAGTGATGGTTAGGGTCACCAGAGTTTGAAAAAAGCTTGTACACTCTTAACATCCATAAATACAAAAATTTGTAAAATTCATGGATAGCATTGCCAGACTTTGAGAAAACCTTTATAAATGCTTTCAAACAGTTTCAAACGATGAATTTTGAAGCCTTCTGTTTATTATGAAAAAAAAAAGTTTTTGATGCAATGATATAAGTCTTTAATTTGTATTCTTGATAGTCTTAAAAGTGTTAACGTTAAATTTGAATTGAAACTTGACTCCGTATTATCATTATATTATTATTATTAGTTGTATTTGCTGGATTATTTCGTTAAGGAAAGAAGTTGACTAGATTAAAACAGAAAATATTTAGTTTTTAAATATGTATATAAATATATATATAAATATGTCTGCTAAATATAAGCCAGTGATTTATCCACAGATTCAAATGTTTATCTTTTTGGGATTAAATGCCAGTGTTCATTAAAAATAAAAATTTTTTTTAATAAATGCCTAAACCCAAACTCAAAGTTATTTAAATCTTTAAACATGACTTCAGTTTTAATCTCTTATAAATATACAGTTTTTCTTTTGTGCCGTTGTCTGTACGAATTCAGGAATTGCCAGTTTCAGACCGTGAAATAGTAGACCTCTCTAATTTCCTTTCTGAAATTCCTTCTGGGACAAACTTTTTTTTTTTTTTTAGGAGTGGGAATGAAGAAAAGCTGATGGCACTTTTGACTCCGCTGAACGTCAACTGCCATGCCAGCGATGGCCGCAAGGTAACCGCATTGATTTGTGTTTTTAACGGAGTTATTCTGCTTCATTGTTGGATTGTTTTGATGCTAACGATGACAAAGGAGCAGGGTAACACAGAGAATAATTACCCATTTGTTTTGTTAGTTGAAAGTAGATTACTTTTACATTTTTAAATTATAACTCTGAAGATGTTTTGATTCAAACATTAGCTTATTTATGGTAGGAACATTAGCTTTTTTATAAATCAAATTCAAATTTTTTTGTTGTTGTTGTAGTAAACAAACTCCATGTGTTCAGAGGAACCCATCTATTAAATACTGACCATACATTCTGGACAGAAATAAAAACATTGGAGACCATGTATTGGAAATAATTGCTCAAGAGACATGAAATATGGAATATTTTATGAATCAAACCCAAATATGGTAAAGTCATACAATAAAGCCATGAAGGGTTAACGCGGCGCTTAACACATAACAAGACGGAAAACAGACGTTGTAGAAAGAGAAGAGAGCGTTAGGGAAGTGTACCTAGTGCTTTTGCTTCAGGAACACCTCCAGCCGTCATTTCCATCTCTCTCTCTTGTCGCTCGACCCTCCCTGGCACACACATCACTCGCCTATACATAGATAATCAATCTTTCTAGGAAACTATAATATCTATATTACTGATGTTAATTATAATGATTTTACTTTCCTATCACAGTTGCCCCCTTTTTTTACAACTAAGAAATATTTAACCTCTTGAAGATGACTCTTTAATGACTTTTTTTTTTTAAATCCAAACCGGTATAATTATTACATTTTATATCACAATTGCTGATGTGAAAGCCAGGAGCAGGGCAAGAAAATCCCTCCGTTTGCGAGTTGATATTCGGAGCAAACCGGTCCGACCCAGTTATTTTCTGGATGCCTGTCTATTATAGTTTTCAGCGTTTGTTTCAAGGATTAAAGTCATCGCAGGATTTTATCTATGAACTGCTGTAAGTTTTAAGCTAAATCTGTTCTCTAATCATGATGTGGTAACATGAATGCGGCTCCCTCTCTGAGGATTTGAGCTCACTGTGTGCGTCAGCTCCCCGATTTTAGAAAAGTAAAGCTGTTCAGGAACTATTTTATCAGATTTTTCTCATTTCACTCTCAAAGCATCATATTGAGCGTTAAAAATGTGATTTTCAGGGAAGAAATGTTAGTGTTAATGAAGTTTAAAGCTACAAAATCTACACAAAATTGTTACATATGAACAATATGGAGTTTTAAAATCTATAGAGTTATTGAATATCTGGTGTTTTTTCAAGGTTTGTTTAAGAGGATTTAATTGGCTGTTGCTTGGTCTTCTGTGCCTTCAGGAATCATTATCATTTATTTTATAAATAGTTATGGTTTTATCATTTTAATTTGTTTTAGGCCTATATGTTACATAAAATGTATTTATTTAAATTCAGCTAGGGTTTTTTGTTTCATGTTTACTTAATTGTTTGTGTTTTTATTTAATCAAATGAAATGTTTTGATATGCATATTTGTTTAGCTGTTTTTCTCATTTTAGTTTTGTCATTTTATTTTTATTAATTTAAATATATTCCATGTGATTTTTTTTCTATTTAATTTTATTTGTTTGTAATTTTACTGCTAAATTATTTTATATTCAGTTTTTTAAAAACAAAAGGATTTGTTTCCTTTTGTTTTTGTATTTATTTTAATTTATTTGTATTTTATTGATTTTAGGTTCATTTAAATATATTTTTACATTTATTTGCAGCTTTCCTTTGATTTTTATATATATATATATATATATATATATATATATATATATATATATATATAAATATTTGTGTTTCAGCATATTCATTTTTATTTTGTGTTTGATTAATATATTTAAATTCTTTTTAACATTTTATTTTGTGTCTATTTATTTAATTGGGTTGCATATTATTTATGTTTTTGTTTAAATACATGTTTAAATTGTTTAATTGATTATTTTCTTGAACTGTGTTTGAATAATCTATTTAAATATATTTATCTGATGTTTTATTTAATTAGTGTGTTAATATTTAGTTTATTACTTTTTTTTGAAAGGTGGTGGTACTACTTGATAGTTCACCGCCTCAAAAACTATGTAATAAAACTTTTATTTTGTATTGTAAGGGAGCAAAACTCAAGCTCCACAGTCAGATCTGGTGCAAAAAGTGTTAGCCAATAGCTAATTGTACCTTTTGTTTTTTGTTTTTCTGGCAACATTCAGTCAACATCACAAAAAATGCTGGTAAGTTTGTATCGTAAAACAGAATTTGTTTCTCTTTTGTGATTTTTATTTAATTTTACCAGTTTTTTCCTACCTAAAATTCCATCCATACGCTGGGTCACAGTTAAAACACACAGCCTTGTTTTCTGCTGGCCACAATTCATCAATCAGCCAAATGCTTAGCTAACGTTTCAATTGCTCTAGCAGGTTCTGAAACAAGGCTTTCTTCATCGTTTTTCCCTTTTATGCTTTTTTATACTTTTCCAAATTGTCTCTCTTTGCAAGAACTCCACATTTTCAGCTCTAAACCCCACAGCTCCGCATCATCACTCATGTTGTTGATTTCTTTTGATTTTTTTTGTGATCAGCATGCATGTTCCCAACCAACAGGTCAAGGCTCTCTCCCGTTCGATTCTGTGTTTCACTTGTTCTTTTCTTAAAGGTCCCATAGTATGCCCTTGTTATAGCTCACTATATTAGCCCTGCACTGTTGGTAGCTTTCAAAATGTAATATTTTTCATAAAAAAACGTCTTTGAGCTGTGTTGTTGTGTGACGAGTACAATCCTCAAAGAACTATAAAAAACTAGCTAGCAGGGGCCAGCGGTGTCACTAAACACTTCCCTTGGCCAAAATGTGCCAAATCCAAAATGTAAACGCCAAATAACAAGATCAAAAACAAAACAAGCAAAAAAACACACAAAAAAAGAGAACAATCGACTTCCGCGACCATCGACTTCAGGCATAAAGCATGTCAAACCTTTAGGGAGAAACAGATTTAGCTCTGGTTCTCTTGGGATTTGAACTGGCAACCTTTTACTCTGCAGAGCCGCACCATTGGAGCTGTGCCGCTGACGCACAAATAGATTTAGATCTTATAGATTTAGCGAAGATTGTTTTGGAAGCAATGTCAAACTTTTTGTTACATTCTTTGACCAGAAGGTGCCGCTGTCCCAAAACTGTGCAGGCGAAACCACATATCATGATTAATGTTGCGCACTTAAATAAGCGAGGTTGAGAAAGCTAACATAATGTTCTAGCTTCTAAACATATTATTATTATTATGGTCACTTTCTGACCGCTACTCCTCCAGGATTCTTGAAGCTACTGACTTTAAACTTTTTTCAAACTGTTCCAGCTGTTCTGACTCGGGCTTCTATATCTCCTCATATTGCCACCTGCAAAGGATTCTGGGAAATCACAGTGAATAGTGGGAAATACTTTTCCGTTGTCTTAACAAAGTCAAGCTGTAGCACAGACTGAGCATCTTGTAGAAACTGCAAACTCGCAACACTTTAATAACTCATCAGTAAGAGCAATCACCATTACGTTAACATTACCATTTAAAATACACATTTGACTGAAACCGTTTCACAGGAGGCCATTCTTGAGGACAAACGATTTTACTCTATTATTATCTTCCTTTTTTTACCTTTATCCTGAAAAATCCAAGAGGCTCTAAGTCCCTGAACACACCATTTTACCCTGAAATAAATATTAAATGAGCACAGCACAGACATTGCAGCAGCGTTACTCTGTCAAAAGAGGCCTACAGCCAGAACAAAAAAAGTCGCCAGGAACCGCATAAAAAGTCGCTAAAGTTGTCTCTAGTTGCTAGGATACAAAAAAAGTCGCTGGACGGTCTGAAAAGTCGCTATGTTGGCAAGACTGCGTGACGCGCGCTGGTGTACACAAACAGTCTCAGCAGTGAGGCGCGGTTAGCCGAAATCTGCTTTAGCAGCTTCTGATGTTCCAGATTTACACACATTTCTTCATCATCCTAATAAGAATGAATTCTAAATGAATTAAAATAAAACCATTTTTTTAATTATTAAAAACAACGAGTGACCTGTTTTCTGAATAGAACAAGTGATGCTCAGATTTGTGTGTGTGTTGTGTGTGTGTGTGTGTGTGCTAGCCTTGTGGCTCTGACTTCAGCCCTCTTTAGTAGAGACGAGAACATCCTGCGTACAGATGTAGTGTTTCTCCAGAGACTGCATCGTGGTTCGTGGTGCTGCTCGTGCCGGTCGTGTGCTGTGATTGCGAGGGCTTGCCACCGGTGTTCTTTGCATGAACTGGAAATGAGTTTTGTTGTTGTTGTTGTTGTTGTTATTTTTACATTTTATTTAAACTATTGAAGGTTCTCAGTGGTTCTGCTCGAGACAGATTGAAATTTCCTTTCACCTCCCTGTTCTTCTATCTCTTTTCCTCTTCTCTTTCTCTCTCCTCTCTCTGTCTCCACTTTCTTTCTTTTTCTTTTTCACCTCTCTCTCTGTCCCCTCATTTTCTCTCTTACCTTACTCTGTTCTCGCCCCTCTCACTTTTACGTTTAATTGTTTTTGACAAGAACAAACGAGACTCAGGTGCCTGTGTGCGTGCGTGCGTGCGCGCGCGCGCGCGTGTGTGTGTGCTAGCCTTGTGGCTCTGACTTCAGCCCTGTTCAGTAGAGACGAGAACTTCCTGCGTACAGATTTAGTGTTTCTCCAGAGACTGCATCGTGGTTCGTGGTGCTGCTCATGCCGGTCGTGTTCTTTGCATGGATTTGTGATTTGTTTCCTGTTTTTACATTTCACCAAGATTATTCAAGGTACTGTTCAGCTCCAGACAGATATGGTTCGGTGAGTCTGAAGTGGTAAAGGCCTGTTTGCACCAAAAGGAGGCGATGTGTCTAGCTATGAAGCAATCCAGACACACTCTTTCAGTTACTTACTTCTTTTTACTTGTTTCCTGGTTCATGCACAAAAAATATAAACCACTGCACTGCACACAAATAATAATGATAATAAAACTTTTAGAGAACATAAAGATAAACACAGGTCAAACTAAACAAATAGATTAAGCCTGTCTGAACAAAAATGCTTCAACGCTGGATTTAAAATTCTCCGGTAATAAAAAATAAATAAATAAGCAATGGTCGTGAAAAAAAACAGGTAGAATCTTAATCAAGAGTTTACCCAGTTCATCTTCTACAATGAGAACAGAAAGAGTGGCTAAAAGACCCGCGACTCAGCGATTTCAGCTTCTCGTGAGTGATTCCAGCAGATGGTCTCAACGCAGCGTTCCTGCTGACAGATTTGAGAAGAACTCCGAGCGCGGTCTGATGATGGATGTTTTCTTATGGCTCCAAAAGTACCAGAAGTTACTTTAGCAGCTATTAGTCAATTCAAATATAATAAAATAAAAAGAGTAATACCAACCCTTTTGTCAACGTCGCCAATTTTCAGAATAAACTCTATTTGATCTTCATTGTTAAGGAATTGTCGTTTTTCCCCTCAGGGGTTTAGTCTTTTAGACCCTGATTGTTGATGGTTAAATATTATTGTTTTTGTAAAATGGTGCCATTTTAATTTTATTTTATGATTTATGGATTTATGAGTTTTTATCCCTTTTTTTCTGATCATTTTCTTTCTTTCTTTTTTGTTTGAAAGATTTTACAACTTTTTTTCTTCTATTTACTAAAACTTTCTTGAGTTTTGTATTGCTTTTCTTCATTAAACAAATCTCTTTTATACTAAGGTTTTAACACTAAATCTATGTTATCAATATTTACCAATATGCTCTTATTTTACACCTGTTTTTGTCCCTTTTTCTCTTATATTTTATGCATTCATTCATTTTTGTATTTTATTTAGTACGCTATTACAAGGCAATATCTGCTTTGTCCCTATTTTTGAAAACAGGTTTACATTTTTTTCAAATCTCTGCATGAATTCATTTTTGTTGGGTTTATTTTATAAGATTGTACCATTTTTAAATGCACCATTATATTGTCACTGTACAAAAATATTTTACTTTAATTAATAATTTAATTAAATATTATACTTTAATAAATCATATATTAAATTATTTATCTTACAGAATAAATCCAGTTATTTTTTTTTTTTATAAAATATTTTTGTGATTAAGATTTTTTTTTAATCTTTTTTTTGTTTAAGTTGTTTGTTTGTTTGTTTTTTGGACCATGTCCTTAAACAAAGTAGTCACTTGATGCGGAATAGGGAGACATTGTCAGTAATAAAACTGCATGAAAATTAACTATAAGTAATACACCTTAAAAATGTTCACTATTACAAACCAGCTTTTCAGAAAAGTGTGGCGCGCACCCACGACTTCTTGGTGTAAAAACAAAACACAAGTCTAATTCCAACACAGATGGACACCTAAAGCTATTTAAAAAGTACCGAAGTTCACCTGGCACTTGTGTTGCGTTTAAAACAGATTATAATAAAGCAGGCTCTATCAGAAACGAAAGAAACTCTGCCTTTAAATTCAGCTTTTGTGACGTATTTGTTCCCGCCGGAGAACTCGGGACAACAGTTATCTCATTGATGCTCGCTCAGATCGGTTTCATCCCCGAAGAAACGTCTCGAAGGCCTCCGTTTTGACCTAAAAGCCGTTTTTGTCCTCTTTGGTGTGAATAGAGCCTTCTCTTGTGCCTTTCTAATGTTCAGAAAGAGAGCGTGTGGAGCGTAGAGAGTCTATCACCTAGACGAGCTGCTGGAGTTATTTTAGCAGTTTAACGGAATGCTTTGGTTGGATTAGCACACTGATTGTGGGAGTACGGGTTCTGAACTCCTCTCGTTGTTTTCCAGTCCACTCCCCTTCACCTGGCGGCTGGATACAACCGCGTGCGCATCGTTCAGCTGTTGCTGCAGTACGGCGCAGACGTCCACGCCAAAGACAAGGGGTGAGGAAAATCAATCAATCAATCAAATTTTTATATAGCGCTTTTTTTAGCAGTTGCTTTCAAAGCAGCTTCACAGAGTCCTTGTGAAGATCAGATAGAGTAGATAGTTGTTCCTCTGTGAGGCCCCTGGGAGCCTCGCTGACTGAGGCAGGTGCTAATCACCTCCCCAGCATAAAGAATATACAAACTCAAGATCCATCGAGGAACAGTTTGCTGGACAGCACCTGAAAAAAACAGAACATAACAAAGACAAAACAGAAACTTCCAATTGAAAGATTTGGAAAGATTGTGGGCAGTTGTGGTCTGGTGGATAAGGAGATCGACTTGTGATCTGAAGGTCCTGGGTTTGATCCCCAGATCCACAGAGTTGAAGGTGGTGTGAGCGATGAAATATTTGCTCTCCCATCTTCAACAACCTCAGCTGTGGTGCCCTTAAACAAGGCACCAGTTCCCCGACTGCTCCCCGGGCCCCGCAGCCATGGCCATGGGTTAAATGCAGAGCACAAATTCCAGATATTGGTCACTCCAGATCTGGCCGACTGGTCACTTTCACTTATTTTTTCCAAGAGTTTTTCTGCTCTTTCAGATTTTTATAAATATATTCTCAACAAAATATATATATTTATTTAAATATCCATCCAACAATGTTCTGTTTTAAACTGAGTTTGATTATTATACCTTTTCAAGCTGTATACAAACGTTAAATGTGTTATAATGTTAGTTTTTAAGTGATTGATGGTAATTGATAATTGTTTGTACAAGTTGAGTGCTTAGTCCAACAAAAAATAAATGTATAAAATGTGTCTTTGTTTCTCCTCTCCTTTCTATCTATATCACGTTCCCTTATCTTTCTCTCCCCCTCTCTCTCTCTTTCTTTTCTCTCTCTTCTCTCTCTCTCTCCTCTGGCTCTCTTCCCTATTTCTCTCTATTTCCTCTTTCTCTTTCTGTCCCCCTTTTTCTCCATTTCTCTCTCCCTCCTTTTGCCCCATTCTTTCTGTTTTCTCTATCTACTCTCTGTCATCTCTCCCCTCTTTCATCTCTCTTTCTCTCTCCTCTCGTACCTTTTCATCTCTCTCTATTTCCCCTCTCTCCCCCTCTCTTCTCTTTCTTTTCTCTGTCTCCTCTCTCCCTCTTTCTTCTCTCCTCCTTTCTCTGTCTCCTCTCACCCTCAACCTCTCTTCCTTTTCCACCCTTTCTCATTCCCCGTCACTCACTCTCTCTCTCTCTCTCTCTCTCTCTCTCTCCATTTCCTCTTTTTTTCTTCTTTACTCTCTTTTCTCCTCTCTTTTTTTCTCCTCCCGCTTTCCCTCTCTTTCTTCTTCTTTTCTATCGTTCTCTCATTATCGCTCTTTATCTTTCTCTTTTTCTCTCTCTCTCTCTCTCTCTCTCTCTCTATCTCAGTGGGCTGGTTCCTCTGCACAACGCGTGCTCTTATGGTCACTATGAGGTTACGGAGCTTCTGCTGAAGGTAAGAACGGTTGATCACATCACCTCTGTTGGAGAAGCTTGTTTACACGTCCGGGATGTTTGTTCTCAGCACGGCGCGTGTGTTAACGCCATGGACCTGTGGCAGTTCACACCGCTGCACGAGGCGGCCAGTAAGAATCGGGTGGAGGTGTGCTCCCTGCTCCTGAGTCACGGCGCCGATCCCACGCTCCTCAACTGCCACGGCAAGAGCGCTGTGGACGTGGCCCCGACCCCTGAGCTCAAAGACAGACTCACCTGTGAGAAACAAGCGCAGACGCTTAAGTGTGTACTTAATCAATAGTCTAGAATCATCAATAATGAGACGTCTTCTGTTCAGATGAGTTCAAGGGACACTCGCTTCTTCAAGCGTCCCGTGAAGCAGACATGGCAAAGGTCAAGAAGACGACTCAGGAGATCATCAGCTTCAAACACCCACACTCGCACGACTCCGCTCTGGTGAGAACCACGCTCTCTCTCAAGTTGCTGTCCTTGCAGGACTTGAAGGGCCTTTTTGTGGCTTTTACAGTGATTTATAAGACTAGAATGAATCAAAAAATTGAACCATGGCAGTTCCCAAACGTAAAGCAAACTTGGTTCTTTTAAAAACGTGTTTCATTCGTGTCATTGATGATGAGTCTTGTAACGTCACTGTCCTTCCCCCGAAAGTGATGCGCTATCCACAAAGCCACAAACACACGCGAAACAGAGTGAAAGACGGGCAAGCTGCTTACAATTTGGACTTGTGTTATTAAAATGATTATTGGTTATTAAAAGGACTTGTAAGGATTAAAAAAGAAGCTCAATCCCAGGATGAACAGAAACCAAACATCTCTCTGACTCTGGCTCTTAGAGGAATGGTTTATAATAGACACTATTATATATATATTATTTGGAGGGAACACCATCAATGTTGCTCATTCTGTGTTTGTGTGTTAGGGTTAGCGAATTTGCTCGTAATTATTTTCTCTAATATCTCCCGAATCTACGTCGACTGTCAGACAGTAACTTTGCATTCACGTCATGAATATGCAAATCACTAACCAATAGCTGATTAACGGGGGAGTGGTTACAAAGTTCGCTGAATGGAAATCTCAGCTCATTTCTGTATTAAGCTCGAGCTAGAACTTGGAGATTGAATGCGATTTCAATTAAAAAGAGACTTTCTTAGTATAAGAATCACATCTCTCATACAATTATACCCATTTGAACAAGATATTATTGAAAATAAGATATATATTAGAATATATATATCTGGTCTAAATAATTTCGAGCAATTTGTTTTCACCTACCAATCATAAGAGAGGAAAGCAACTTTAACTGATGTTACAAGCCTATTAGAAGCAGAGAAAGGCGTGTTCTTGCCACACTGTATGATTGACAAAAACACATCAATGTCACGCTAGCATTGTCTGAGAGAAAAAATGAAGCACAAGTTCATAAAGCCTGGGGATGATGTCCTAGCAATAGACAAAGAACTAAAAAATTAATGGATTCCTTTTTTTCCAGCAGCGGTAAGAAAGTGCATGCTCGTCATGATTTAGACTCCGCTCTCTCAAAATATTCTGCGATCGTGAAAATGTGAGAGAGTGGGTGGCGTTTACATGAATATTTATGATTTCCTGCTCCATCTTAATGCAACACTGCTTAAAATTCATAACGAAGTGATGCATCATTTGGCTTTGCTGTCAAGTGCAACATTTCTGTTTCATAGTTTGATAACTTTGATATCTTTTCCTTTTACACGAATCCTCAGGACTCGCTGCTGCACTCATTAGGCAGTCGCCAATTCTATTGTTTTCTCCATCGTGTTTATTCACCTAATGTAGAGGTAGTCATGATTGTATATATTGAAAATGTATTCTTTCCGGCAGCCTAAACGTTTTCAAACTTTTTGTAAAAGTTTCAACTCTCTTTGCTCTCTTTATTCAATAACTTTGTCTCCTCCACTGTACCAGCGCCATCTTCTGGTTCAAATGTCTTAAAAAGAAAGAGTTTGCAGGACTTTGCTTAGAACCCAGAAAAATAAGTAATAATGGACTTGATTTCACTTCTAATCTTCAGTTCAGCAGTTCAGTTCTTTAGCGCTTTGAGTACCTGGTATTGTTTAGATGAAAACTCTTTATTTCACATAGTACTTTTAAATAATACTTGTTTTAAAACTAAGTTACAATTCCTAGCACACGTTTTTAGTGATCCTATGAGCTTTTAAGTTGAAATATTAACTACATTTTTAATCGGGGACAACCATGAAATGGCCATGTTGCCGTCAGAGCTTTACAAAGAAAAGAAAGAGAAGAAGAAGAGGTACTTTTAAATAAATGTTGAAAAGCATAATCATTGAAGAGCGTCTATCTCAATATCAGTTTACAATTTTTTTTTTAGCACTTTAAGCTCTTATTTTTGTCAATTAAAAAAGTTCAGGCTCTGGATTTTTTTTTTTACTTTCACACCTGGTCTTAAGAATGGGATCCGGAAGCCCTTGATCTTCGATCCCCTCTATCTGCTTTTGTTCACAGCACTGCGCCGTAGCCTCTCCTCACCCCAAACGCAAACAAGTCACCGAGCTGCTGCTGAGGAAGGGGGCCAACATTCAGGAGAAGAACAAAGAGTGAGTCTCCAACGTTTAGTAGTGGATTGCTCTAGTTCTTTCCTATCCTCATGTAATGCTGTTGTGCTTCTCTCTAGCTTCATGACTCCGTTCCATGTAGCAGCTGAGCGAGGGCATAATGATGTGCTTGAAGTCCTGCAAAAACACGGAGCAAAGGTACCAGCGTCCTCATGCTGCTTCAGAATTTAGAGGCGTGTGAAGGGAAGCGTCTAACGTGCGTTTCTATCACGTGTTACTTTAACTTGCTTTGCTAGCGTGTGTTACTTTACTTGCTTTACTCAAGCTGCTAGTATTTTTCTAGATTTTTTTTCAAAGATTTTTGCAGTAATGGGCAACCCTCTGCTCCTCCTGCTCAATCGCAATAGCGAGTGACTGACCTGTAATACCTTGACTGACCACAAGGGTGTGTTGTCCGAGTAGAGCAACCTCTCATTCCCTCCAATGTTAAAAATGACCAACTTTGGAGCTGAGAAATACATGTTTCCACCCCTGGTGCAGTAATGGCTTTTATTTTAGATCGATAGTTTGACCTTCGTGAACTTCGTGAGAGAAGTGAAGTGTCGAGGAGTTTCTACATCACGTCGAGCGCAGACAACTTCCTCTTTTGATCCACATGTCCCACCCATATCTCCGCTCGAGACTTCCTCTGGAAAAACATCCATCCATCCATTTTCCTGTCGGCTTTCTTTCCTTTCGGGGTCGCCAAAGCGGAATGAACGACAACTCTCTGGCATATGTTTTACGCAGCGGATGCTCTTCCAGCCACAACCCATCGCTGGGAAACACACACATGGACACTATGGACAATCGTTTTTACCCAATTTACTTGTGCCGAATGTCTTTGGACTTGTGGGGGAAACCGGAGCAAACCCACGCGATCACAGGGAGAACATGAGAACTCCACACAGAAATGCCAACTGACCCAGCCGAGGCTCGAACCAGAGACCTTCTTGCTGTGAGGCGCTCGTGCTATCCACTGCGCCACCGTGACGCCCGCTTTCGGAAATGGTTCATGGAAACAAAAGAATTACTCTCACACAAACGCAACTATGAACCGTTACCAGTGTTTTTGGAAACCCAATACAGATGCCGGTCTGAAAGGCCCCTAGCATTCATTTTGCTCTTCGCTGCTAGCGCACATTACTTTTCATGCGCTTCTGGCGTGTGTTTTGCTCGTGTTGCTAGCCTGTGTCACTTTACTAATGCTGTTAGCACATGTACATTTTCTCTCACTGCTACCGCGTCTTCCCTTGCTGGTGCTGCTAGCATGTATTATTTTAGTCATGCTGCTAACACACCATTTTGATAGCGGAATATCGTAACAGTAAAAAAAATTCGGTTGTGGTTAAAGCGGCTGCGCTCGCAGTTTGAACAGTGGTGCATCGTGTGCGTGCGTGTGTGCGTGTAGGTGAACGCCGCGGACACTCTGGGGCAGACCGCTCTGCACCGGGCGGCGCTTGCTGGACATATCCAGACCTGCAGGTTACTGCTGAGCTACGGAGGAGACCCCGCCATCGTTTCCCTGCAGGGCTTCACCGCCGCTCAGATGGGCAACGAAGCAGTGCAGCAAATACTCAACGGTACGCGCGCAGAACAGAAAAAAAAATAAGATAATGGCAAATAGAATGTGTTGTTAATTCATTTAATTGAAAAGGAAACAATTGTGAACCTAAATAAAATGCACAATTGAATACATTTTAGGAAACGTAAACTACATTACGTACTATTAAAGTTAAAATGTACACAAAAGAGATGTATGAATGATGTTTTATGTTTTGCAATGGAGTTCCTTTGAAGTGAAGTAAATGTTGGCTAGCAAATTTTATAATTGAAGGAATTTAAATACAAATAAAAATGTGATTGAATGCAGAGGAAACTAATTGTGTGCATTTATACACGTTCCAAAATAGTGAACTAGTCTTTACATGAAACAAATGTAAACAGAACGCACTTTAACAGCAAAGTGTGTTCTTCCTCCATAACCTCCTCCATCACTTCTTCTCTCTCTCTCCCTCTCTCCTTTCTGCTTTTTTCACTTCCTTCTCTTTCCTTTCTCTCTCTCTCTCTCTCTCTCTTACTCGCTCTTATTTGTTCTCTCTCTGATTCTCTTCTTTCTCTCTTTCTTTTCTCTCCTTTCTCTTTCTTTCTCTCTCCTTTCTGCTTTTTTCACTTCCTTCTCTTTCCTTTCTATCTCTCTTTCTCTCTCATTTCTGCTTTTTTCACTTCCTTCTCTTTCCTTTCTCTCTCTTTCTCTTACTTGCTCTTATTTGTTCTCTCTCTGATTCTCTTCCTTCTCCTTTCTCATTCTCTTTTCTCCTCTCTCTCTCTCTCTCTCTCTCTCTCTCACTGTTTCTCTCTACTCTCTCTTTCTCTCCTTCCCTTTTCTCTCTCTCTTCCTCTGTCTCTTTCTTACTCTTATCCCTCAATCTCTCTTTCTCTCTCTCTCTCTCTTGTTTACCTTAAAAGTATTGTATAAAAAGTATAGTGCTGGATTTATTTAAAAAAATCATTTGAATCCTGTGCAAGTTATTCCAAACATCTTACAAAACATGAAAACATGTGATAAATTCTCCCCCTTTTTCTTCAGAGAGCATTCCTCCCCGTAACTCAGATGTGGATTATCGGTTGCTTGAGGCCGCTAAGGCTGGAGATCTTGATACAGTCAAGGTAAGACCAAATCAAAGATCCAAAATCAGTTAACATGATATACATAACTCAAAGAGAGATAAAAACAATTACTTATTTAATTAATGTTAAATACATGTGTGTAGAGGGAGGGAGGGAGAGAGAGCGAGAGAGAGATGTAAATAATAGAACTATAAGAGAAGGGAAAAAGAAACACAGAGGAACGAGAGAGAGAGAGGGGGGGGGTAGAGATAGAGAGGTGGAAAGAAAAGAAAGATAAGAGAAGGAAAAAAGAAACGCAGGAGGGAGAGGGAGAGAGAGAGAGAGGGGGGGATAGAGAGATGTTCCTCTTTGTTTCTTTTTCCCTTCTCTTATATTTCTATTGTTTACAAGAGAGAAAGAGAGAGGGGGAAGGTAGAGAAGTGGAAAGAATAGAAAGATAAGATAAGAGAAGGAAGAGAGAGAGAGAGAGAGAGAGGTAAATAATAGAATAGAGAGATTTAGCGATCCTAAACAGACCGAGCTCCAGTCACGGCCGTCCGAACATGGAAGCCTCTGATTTCTCATCTGAAGGTTTGTGTGTGTTGCAGCAACTGTGCTCTCCTCAGAACGTGAACTGCCGTGATCTGGAAGGGCGTCACTCCACCCCTCTCCACTTCGCTGCGGGGTACAACCGTGTGGCTGTGGTGGAGTTCCTGCTGCACCACGGCGCTGATGTCCACGCTAAAGATAAAGGGTATAACAATCCGCTCCGCTCCAGAACTCTTTCTTTAGGTCTTTAGCTTCAAACGTGGCTTAGGTGCGATTTTTCCTGTCGTTTTTTTGGTCCAAACTTCTTTTGAAAGAGAACACGCTCAACTTACTGACATTCTCTCCTTTCTTTGTCACTCTCTTTTTCTCCCTCTCCTCCTACTCCCTCTCTCGCTCGTTCCTCTGTCTGTTTTTCCTTTCTGTAATCTTTCAATTCTGTCCCCCTCTCTCTTTTTGTCCCTCTCCCCCTCTCTCTCTCTCGCTCGTTCCTCTGTGTCTCTTTTCCTCTTCTCTTATCATTCTATTCTTTCGCCCTTTCTATTTCTCTTTTTCCCCTTCTTTCTCTTGTTTCTCTTCTTCACCTTTCTTTCTTTCTCTCCCTTTCTTTTCACTATTTCTCTCTTTCCCCGCTCTCTTATCTTTCTCTCTCCCCTCGCTCCATTTCTATATCTCTATATTCCCCCTTTCTTTATTTTCTCTCTCTCTGTCCCACCCCCTCTCTCTCTCTCTTTATCTGTTCTCTCCCCCACTCTGTATTTCTCTCTTTTCTTTCTCTAATTATCCTCTCTCTCCTTCTCTCTCTTTTTCCCCCTATTCCACGCTCTCTCTCTTATCTTTCCTTTTCCCCCTCTATGTATTTCTCTCTCTCTTTCTTTCTCTTTCTTTCCACCTTATCTCTTTTAGCTTTCTTTCCTTCCCCGTCTCTCTTCTCTTTCTCCCCTCTTTCCCTCCCTTTCTCTATTTCTCTCCTCTTCCCCTCTTTCGTTTTCTCTCTCTCTCTCTCGCTCTCTTTTGTTTCCTCTTCCCCCTCTATGTATTTTCTCTCTCTCGTCCCCCCCATCTCTCTCCTCTTTCCCTCCCCTTTCTCTATTTCTCTCTTCCCTTCCCTTTTTTCTTTTTCTTTATTCTCTATTTCTCTCCCCCTCCTTCTCTCTCATTTCTCTGTTCTCCTGTCTCTTCTCTTTCTCTCCATTTATCTGTCTTTATCTCCCCTGCTCTCTTAACTTTTTCATCTTTTCTCTTTCTTTTCTCCCCCTCTATTTCTCAGTTCTCTCTACTCTCTCTATTTCTCTCTGTTCTTTCTCCTCTCTTCTCTCCTTTCTCTGTTTCTCTCTCTTATCTTTGTGTCCTTCTCCTCCCTCTCTTTTCTCTACTTCCCCTCTCCCTTCGCTCTCCATTATTCTCTTTCTCCGTCTCTCTTCTTTCTCTCCTACCGCTCTATTCTCTCGCTTTCTCTCCCTTTGTCTCCCACTTCTAAAAGAGAATTAAACTGAGCTATTTAACAATGAATTTGATCGATGATCGAGCAGGCGTTTCTATAATTACAGTGAGAGTTAGCGAAACAGGCTCAGAATTTTAGTTTCTTTCTCTCCACACTCTTTTTCCACTCTTTCTCTCTCTCTCTCTTCTTCCCCCTCTCTTTCCCATCTTCCCCCTCTCATGCACTCTCTTATCTGTTTCCTCCCTCACCTTCTCTATGTATTTTCTCTCTCTCGTTCCCCCTCTCTCCTTTCTCTGTTCTCCTGTTTCTTCTCTTTCTCTCCATTTATCTGTCTTTATCTCACCCTGCTCTCAACTTTTTTCATCTGTTCTCTCTTTCTTTCTCCCCCTCTATTTCTCAGTTCTCTCACTCCTCTCTCTATTTTCTCTCTCTCTTCTCTCCCCTCTTCTCTCCTTTCTCTGTTTCTCTCTTTATCCCTTCTCTCTCTTATCTTTGTTTCCTTCTCCTCCCTCTATTTTTTCTACTTCCCCTCTCCCTTTCGCTCTCCACTTTTCTCTTTCTCTCCTACCGCTCTATTCTCTCACTTTCTCTCCCTTTGTCTTCCGCTTCTAAAAGAGAATAAACTGAGCTATTTGACAATGAATTTGATCGATAATCTATCAGGCGTTTATAATTACAGTGAGAGTGAGCTAAACAGGCTCAGAATTCATGTTTCTCTCTCTCTCTCTCTCTCCCTCTCTCTCTCTCTCTCGAGCAGAGGTCTGGTTCCCTTGCACAACGCCTGCTCGTACGGACACTACGAGGTGGCCGAGCTGCTGGTGAGGCACGGAGCTTCGGTGAACGTGGCAGACCTGTGGAAGTTCACCCCGCTCCACGAGGCGGCGGCGAAGGGCAAATACGAGATCTGCAAACTACTGCTTAAGGTTCGCTTTACCTGATCGTCTAATTCTGCAGTCCGGACTTTATTAAATACATTTAGGATGGATGTCACGGCTACTCTTGTGTTCCTTGGTGTTTTTCACAACTCTAATGGTCTCCACGAACACTAATTCTCTTCCTCGGGATGTAGGGGTGGGCGATATGGCCCTTAACCATCACCGCAATATTTTAGGGAAGATAACGGTATGAGCAAGATATTTTTTTATCATCCAAAATATCATAACAATTTCAAGAACATTAAAAGATGTTTCTTTACTTTCTTGTTGTAAACACACACACATTCCTCATTAAAATATAGAACGGCATATAGTAATAGAATTTTAAAGTTTCCCTAAAAAGTTTTAGTGAAAGCAATTATCAATGTTTCTGCAGAGACAATGTTTGACAGTTTTATTTATTTATTTATTTATTTTTTTTTGCATAGCCTGTTTCTAAGATTGCTGTAGAAGTACTGCAGTACCCAGAATGCTTAGCGCCACAGCGCACATTCATGTCATTGGTGTTTTGTCCCAGTCACAGATTTAGCGAATAATAAATATACAAGCATGTAATCCTAATAAATATAAAATATAATATAAAATATAAACTCCACGACGGCTGTGTGAATATCTACAAAGCATGATGGTCTTAAATTGATTATATATATATATATTTTCAATGTAATTAAATCGAAATAATACTTCATTTCACATATATATATACATATATATATATGTATAATATATATATATAAAATGTATAATTTATATATATGTATGATCTAAGGATTATGCAAAACAAAATTGAACTTATCTTCCTTTCTTCAAAAAAGGCATTTGGTATTTGTGGTTTAATTTGTTTTACAATTATGTAAAGTGTCATTAACGTATTTATTATTCATCATCATCTGGACTCTGGTGGAACTGTGCAGCACGGCGCAGACCCGTCTAAGAAGAACCGCGACGGAAACATGGCTCTGGACATGGTGAAGGATGGAGACACAGACATTCAGGATTTGCTGAGAGGTGACGCCGCCCTGCTGGACGCCGCTAAGAAAGGCTGCCTGGCCCGCGTGCAGAAGCTCTGCAGCCCTGAGAACATTAACTGCAGAGACACACAGGGCAGGAACTCCACTCCGCTGCATCTCGCAGGTACTGCACCACCACCACCAACTTAAAGTAGATCACATAAAGGTCCTGCTGAAGATGAAATCGAGTCTTTGCTTGATTTTTTTTTTTCAGAGAAGAGCATAAATCTCAGATTAATTCAGGACTTAACAGAAACCTTTTTTGAGTTTGAGAACCAAGAAACATAAAATCAGAATTTCTCCTCGAATCGATGCAAGCGCATGTTCGTTTAAATCAGTGCTTGTCAATTATTTTCTGTCATGCCCCCCTAGGAAGAAGAATTAGCGTATACATATTTTAAATATGTTAAATATTTTTTCATGATGTCACTTCTACACAAAGCACGCATGCTCAGTGCAAACAAAACCCCTACACCACCGAGCGAATGCTCCCTGCACACACTCTGCCAATGAGAGTGCTACTGCCCCCAAATGTAGTGGAGTGGTATTGCAGTTTATTCTAGAACAGTAACAAATCAAAATAGAATAATTAAAAAAGCATGTTCCCCCAAGGTCAAACGCTTGACGGAGCCTGGATTAACTTAACTTAACATATAATGGTGTCTTCTGCCAAACTTTTTAGTTTGTAAATGTTTTTTTCATACTTGTATTGTTTATAATCAAAAGATATTCCGTTGCATTTTTTTTTACTTGGTCAATTATGTTGAATTATTTAGGTTTACTGCATTTGGTTAATATTAGAGAGCGTCACATGACAGAAGAACTAAAGGAGCCGGAGGACTTGGAGAAAGAACGAATCTTTTAGGTTTCCGGCTTATATTGTGTTGGTTAATATTAGAGAGCGTCACATGACAGAAGGCCCCGGGGCCGGACTGAACTCGTTACCATCAGAGAGAAGAAATGTGTGGAACGAATGAGACTTTAACTTAAAGACAGATCAGACTAAAAGACCCAGGTAGGCTTAAATAATATTTTTTTTGGTCTTCTAGCATTATAGTTTTGTCTTATTTGTAGTGTGACTCGCATTTGTGTACATAATAAATGTGTTTTCGGGAAGAAAAATACAACATTTTATTGGTATTTTACTAAAATGAACGAAATGACTCGAAAAAAGATGAGTTCATTTTGCTGAACGGGACTCAAAGATCCGAGTCGGTGAAATGATTCGAATCACTAACAGAAAACTGCTTCCTGTTCTGTTGCAGCGGGGTACAATAACCTGGAGGTGGCGGAGTACCTGCTGGAGCATGGGGCAGATGTGAACGCTCAGGACAAGGGCGGACTGATCCCTCTGCACAACGCCGCGTCGTACGGGGTGAGAACCAGCAGCAGCTCCGCATTCACCGCTTCTCTGCTCAACTCTTCTTCAGCGCTCGGAAAGGGTTCCTCCTGAACCTGGCGGCTGTTTTAGCGTTCAGAAAGATAGCGTTCCATTTTATCACATCTAGTTTTCTTTTGACCTGACTTAAAAAAAAAGTTGTTATTATTAAACATAATAATAATAATAAAACACAGCTCTGATCACACACAACACAGAGCAACGGACCATGCACTCGATTTCCTTCTCTCTTTCTTTTTTCTTTTTCCTTTCTCTTTTGCTCTCTCCATTTCTCTCCATCTTTCTCCTCTTTGTTCCTATTTCTCTCTCTCTCTCTTTCTCATCTATCTCTCCTCTTTTTCTACTCTCTCTCATTCTTTCTCTTGCTCTATCTTAACCCCTTTTTCTATTCGCTCTCTCGCCATCTTCTCTCCCTTTCTCTTTTTTATCTCTCACCCTCTTTCTTTCTCCTCTCTCTCCCCTCCCTCTCATTCTCCTCTCTCTCTTTCTCACTCCCTCCTGCTCTCTCCCTCTCTTTCTTTCCTCTCAATCTCTTTATTTTTCTTTTCAATCTCCCTATTTGTCTCTCTGTCTCCCTCTCTCTCTTTGTATCTTTCTCTCCTCTCTCTCTCATTCTGTCTTTCGCTCTCTGTCTCCTTCTTGCTCTCCCTCTGTCTCTGCTTTTCTCCTCTCTCTCCCTCTCTTTCCTTCTCCTCTCTCTCTCTCTTTTCTCTTCTCTCTCTCTCTCCCTCATTCCCGCTTGCTCTCCCCCTCTCTCTTTCTTCTCTATTTCTCTCTCTCTCTTTCCTCTCTATCTCTGTCTTTATTTTTCTTTTCAATCTCCCTCTCTCTCTCTCTCTTTGTATGTTTCTCCTCTCTCCCTCTTTCTCTCTTTCCTCTCTCTCGTCTGTCTCTGTCTTTCTTCTCTCTTTCTCTCCTCTCTCACCAATCTCTCTTATCTCATCTCTCTTTCTTTCTCTCTCCATCGTTCTCCTTGATCCCCCTTCTTTTATTGTGTTTCTTGTGGGCCAATCACTGAGCTCAGAGATCGACCAATCAGAGATCACCAGATTACCACAGCACACTTTCCTCCCCATTCAAAAAGAAGCATCACTTTGGTGCTTGCTCGCTCTCTTTTAGAGCCTCATCCAGAAAAAAATTAACAGAATGCGGTGGAAATCACAGCGAGTCACGTGCTACGAACCGCTCCTTGGAAAGCGCAGTTCAGAGCCCCTTTAAATGGAAGGCGCTCAAAGCCTGAACTTCTCCTCCTCTCTGTTTCTGCTCAGCACGTGGACATCGCTGCGCTCCTGATCAAGTTCAACACGTGTGTGAACGCCACGGATAAATGGGCGTTCACCCCGCTGCACGAGGCGGCGCAGAAGGGGCGCACACAGCTCTGTGCCCTGCTGCTGGCGCACGGCGCTAACCCCACCATGAAGAACCAGGAGGGACAGACGGCGCTGGATCTGGCAACGGTAAACTCCACAATTTGCTCAAGATAAACTTTATGATGAATATTTAAAGCTATTGTTTTAGCATTTGACTAATCTGCATCCAAGACTTAATTGAGCAACATTTAGAGCATTAACTGCAGAGTCACAAACTGTAAAAGTAGGTGCACTAGCCGGTGTTTATTCAGCAGGCTTTTTTCGCAGCTGTTTTCCTGTTTGTGAGAAAATATTCTCTGATCTCTCTCTCTCTCTCTCTTCCTCGCTCCCATCTTTCGCTCTTTCTCTGTATTTTTCTGTTTCTCTCTCCCCCTCTCTCTTTTTCTCTCCTTTCTATCCCCTACTCTCTATGTATCTCTCTCCCCCTCTCTTTCTTTCTCTTTCTTTCTCCATCTCCCCTCTTTCCCTTCTCTCTCTCTTTCTCCATCTCCCCTCTCTTTCCCTTCTTTCCGCCCTCTGTCCTTCCCCACTCTCTCATCCTTTCTCTCCCATGCTCTTTCTCTTATCTTTCCCTGTCTTACTTCTCTCTCTTTCTCTATCTCCCCTCTCTGTCTTTCTCTCCCCCTCAATCTTTTTCTATCTCTCCTCACCCTCTTTCTCTATCTTCCCTTTCTGTCTGTCTCTCCCCCTCAATCTTTTTCTATCTCTTCCCTCTCTCTCTTTTTCTATCTTCCCGTCTCTCTCTCCCTCTCACTTCTTTCTCTCTCTCCCCTCTGTCTTTATTTCTCCTCCCTCTCTCTCTTTATCTCTCCTCCCTCTCTCTCTTTCCCCTCTCTCCTCCTCACCCCTTTCTCCTCTCTCTTTCTCTACTCTTCTCCCCCTCTCCTCTCTCTCTCTCAGGCCGATGACATCCGTGCGCTTCTAATGGACGCCATGCCCCCTGATGCTCTGCCCAGTTGTTTCAAACCCCAGGCCACTGTCCTCAGCTCCACCCTGATCTCACCCGCCTCCACCCCCTCGTGCCTCTCCGCCGCCTCCAGCATCGATAACCTGGCTGGACCTCTGAGCGACGTGGCCAGCGGAGGAGCCGCCGGCCCCGCAGACGGAGCTTCGGAAACCGAACGCAAAGAAGTAGACGGTGAGATGGATTCAACAGATCTTTTCATCCACTTGGTTCTCCTACCAAGAACATGTCCAAATGAACTCTAAATGTGTTCTTGTCTTCTCTTCCCATCAAAGCAGCATCGCTGGACATGAACATCTCCCAGTTCCTGAAGAGTCTGGGGCTGGAGCATCTGAGAGACATCTTTGAGAGCGAGCAGGTGAGAAATCAAACCTCTTCTGAACAAGCTGAGCATCCTTCAGCTTGTTTGAACGTCTCGGTCACTGTTTAGATCTCGCTGGACGTTTTGGCTGACATGGGTCACGAGGAGCTGAAGGAGATCGGGATCAATGCTTACGGGCATCGTCACAAGCTCATCAAAGGCATCGAGAGGCTGCTGGGAGGACAGCAGGGTGAGTCAAGGTTATCCTTTTGCAGTGCCGGAGGCCGCACTCTCAGGACAGCATTTCTGAAGCTGGATATGTAGTTGTGCGTCAAGCCTACGATTCGCCCATTGCGGAAGGCTCCACACGCACCCATTTGTCAACAGAGCATTCATAGTTGTGTGGTCCATCCTGCACTGTCTATGCTCCAATCGATACTAGCTTGATAAGAACGCCAACTGACCAAAACACAACACAGATGCTAACTAGAGACTCATATTTATACGATTCAGGTAAATAAATAAAGCTTCTTACATACATCTGCTGCTCCTGTAGAAGCTCTGTCTCTAAAATTACAATTAAACCTGGTTTTTAAGTTTTACTTAGTAGTAGTATAACTTAATAGAAAAATCACAGACAAGGATGACTCTACTTACTTTAAGCTGCATCTCGTAAAGCCCAATTATTATAAATTCTTTGTAAAATTAGACTTTTTTTTTGGTATATTCGTTCACATGTGCTGCTCTCCCTGGACCATACAGACATCACAGTACAAAACAGGGGAAGACTGGTGCTGGTGGCATTATAAAAAAAGAAAATCAGGTACAATGTGAAAGATAGCTAAAAAAAAAAACCCTCCCAGACTACTCTCAGCAATGACCGTGTGAGATCAGGGGAAAAGCCCTAGCAACAGCACATTGAATACTGACCAGACATAACATTGCGACAGGTGGAAACAAGTCCAGTATGGGCGCAGACATGCTTTCCCTTCAGCTGTAAAAAGCGCTGGGTGCAGACTCGCCCTCCTCAAAAATAAGTAGACATCTTGAAAGTCCTCCAGGGACAGAGCAGTCAGCCAAACGATGCACCACTTCTCCCCTCCGTACCATCGTGTAGCCAGCTGCAAACGTTCCTTCAGGGCAGGTGGGTTCCCCCGAACCCGAGCTTCTCATTGAAAAGATGGTGCCTGTTGCATTTATGGACCAGCTGATCAAATCCATACTTCCTCATTTAGAGTTTAGAGAGCAGGACAAGGAGAATCTCGGACACACAGGAGCCAGCAGGAGAGATACGGGGAAGTAGAGATAGATGCGGCTGCCTTCGTCAAGAGCCAAGAGAGAAGTTTATTATAAGACCTATATAATTAGGTTTAAGTCTAGTACTTGTATATTTTTGAAAAACGTATACTTTATATTTCTTATTCAATCTGGTTAATCTTCTCATTACCTCTGCAGGTGCCAACCCCTACCTGACGTTCCACTGCACCAATCAGGGCACGGTTCTGATCGACCTGGCTGTGGATGATAAAGAGTTTCAGTCTGTGGAGGAGGAGGTAAAGCACCGCCAGCCGCTTCGCCAGCCCGTCTGCGCCCGGCCTGCACTGATGTTTCTCTTTCTGGTCTCAGTTGCAGAGCACCATCCGGGAGCACAGGGACGGAGGGAACGCCGGCGGTGTTTTCAGCCGATATAATATCATCAAGGTATGGTGCAATACATTTCTTCAACGTTTAAGCAGATTTATCCTTGCTTTATGCTGTTGAAAATGAAACGTTGGGCAGGAAATCTGAGCTAGACCTGTTTGGGAGATGTAGATATATGGGATATCTTCCTCTGGTACATGAGTTTGTCTTCAGTACTGAAGATGCTGTATGTATAGGGCAGCGGTTAGTATGTAGTTCTAGGTTTGCATGTGGTTCTTTATAAAAACAAAGTTGAATTGAATAAAACACTTTCATTATACGATCTGATGTCTTCAGATCCAGAAGGTAGTGAACAAGAAGCTGAGGGAGCGCTACACTCACCGGCAGAAGGAGATCGCAGACGAGAACCACAACCATCACAACGAGAGGATGCTCTTCCACGGTCAGGGTTCCTCTCTGTCGCTTTTGAGCCCCTGTTAGTCTCACTCTCTCCCTTTCTTCTCATCCCCACTCCTGCTCTCTCTACTTCTATTTATTTTTCTCTCCCCGCCATTTTTTCTCTCTCTCTCTCTCTCTCTCTCTCTCTCTCTCTCTCTTGTCTTTTTCATTTCCTATCCCCTCCTCCTTTTCTCCCTCTCTCCCCCCACTTTCTCTCCATCTTTTTCTTTCTTTCTCTCTCTCTCTCTCTCTTTCCCTCCCTTTCTTTTTCTTCTCTCTCCCTCCCTTCTCTCTCTCCTCTCTCCCTTTCTTTCTCTCTTTCTCTCTCTTTCTCCCTACCTCCTTTTTTCTCTTTCTCTCTGAATCTCCCCCCGTCTCATCCTCATTGTCTAACCCCTGTCTTTCCCTATCTCTTTCCCTCCCTCTATCTCTCTCTTACTCTTCTCTCTCTCCCCTCCGCTTCTCTTTTTTTCTCTCCATCTTTCCCTCTCTGTGCCCTTCATCTTTCTTTCAATCCCTTCTCTAGCTTTCTCAACCCTTCCCCCTCTCTCCATCTCTTTCCCTCCCTCACCCCTCCACTCTCTGTTCCCCTTATTTTCTTTCTCTCACCCCCTTTTCTCCTCTTTCTCCCTCTGTCACTCTCCCTCTCCCGTCTCCTATTGTCTGATTTTGTGTTTTTGTATTGCTTATGACTGAGGGCCCTCTAGTGGTCAGTCGTAGAATTGCAGTCACTTCCGAAGGTAAAGCGGACATCCAAGAAGTTAGAAAGCCAGGGCAGAAGAGAGCACACTTGAGGCGGTTCCCTAGATTCACTGGATCCCATACACCATCCCACACAAACTCAATCCCAAAGGAAGCATTACTATCAATATTACTGATATCAATTAAAATTATTACATTTTACACTGCGCACCAAAGCGGTGCACGCGACTAGAAATCATCCTTTAGCAGCATTGCCACCTAAAGGGCAAAATATATAACCCATTATCCATCCATCTTTCTTGTCAGCTTTTCCCTTTTGTGCTCGCCACAGCGGAATGAACCGCCAACTCTTCTGGCATATGTTTTATGCGGCGGATGCCCTTCCAGCTGAAACCCATCACTGGGAAACATTCACACACACACATTCTCACTCAAACACTTGACTTCTATCAGTCTTTGGACTTTGGAGCACCCGGAGTAAACCCACGCGATCACCAGGAGAACATGAAAACTCCACACAGAAATGCCAACTGACCCCGCCGAGCCTCGAACCAGCGACCTTCTTGCTGTGAGACGACCGTGCTACCCACTGCGCCACCCTGACGACCCCTTATAACCTATTATATAATGCTGAAAACAATGTAATGTGATGACTTTTCATACACTCACATCAGAATAAGCTCGCGTAACCTGCCCATTGCTTTCTTCCAGGCTCTCCGTTTATAAACGCCATCATCCACAAAGGCTTCGACGAGCGCCACGCGTACATCGGCGGCATGTTCGGAGCCGGCATCTACTTTGCGGAGAACTCCTCCAAGAGTAACCAGTATGTGTACGGCATCGGCGGCGGCACCGGCTGCCCCACGCACAAGGACCGCTCCTGCTACGTCTGCCACAGGTACGTCGCGCTCCGGGCCGCTTCCGGAAACCTCGCGGAAGCAGCGCTCCAGATGTTTGCTCTCAGCGTTCCAGATGTTTGCTCTCTAGACTTGCTGCGCACATGAGTTGAGGCTTCAAAACATTTGATTCTCTCAAGAATGGAGGCGGGGTCGTCCCGTAGCAGTTAGTTTAAGGGATTCAGGAGCATTCTTGTTAGAGTTTGTAGAGTGCTGGAAATATAAGAGCTTACCTTTGACGCTATTCATTCATTATATAAATGTATTATTATTAATTTCATATGGACTGAATAAAAATGTTACAATATTTTAGGTAAATTTGTGGGGGGAGGGGGATAAAGTTTTTTTTGTAGTGTTTGATCTTTTTTTCTCGTTTGTAATGTTAGTTAATTGAGTTTTAATTAGTTTTTATTTAATACTTAAATATGTTATGTAGTTACAAAAAATGTTTTTTCATTAACTTTTTTTAATTTAATCTGTACGTTTATTTATTTTATTTCAAGAATACAATAGATTTCAAGAATCGGAACTCTAGAGTTACATTAAAAAGTTTTTTTTTATTCATATTTGTTTTGTTAGAAAAAAATAACAAAAAAAACACATTGCGAAATGCCAATGTTATTGCGAGGTTTTTAGTGAGATATTGTGCGTTTGTTCAGATGTTCTTGTACTGTCTGCAGAGAAGGAGCAAATTCACTCGAGAGTTGATTTTGCTCTCAGAATGTCTCAGGATCGCCCTCTAGAGATGAGGAGGTTCTGTGCAGCTGCAGGATCCTGGTTTGTGTTGTAGATGCACATCGCTATAAAAACCAAACAAAACCAGCTCTCGGTGTCCCTCGTGGCGTGTGATTAAAATGCTCCAAGAAACAAGTCAGCATAACTTTTAGTAACGACTCGTGAAGTATGTTTCCATGCTACGATTGCCAAACAACCGCTGAGCATCCCCGGAGATCTCTCAGCGGAAGCTCTCCAAAATAAAAGTCCATGCAGCCAGTTAACCCTTGTGCGCTCTGGTGTCTTGCAGACAGATGCTGTTCTGCCGGGTGACTCTGGGGAAGTCCTTCCTTCAGTTCAGCGCGATGAAGATGGCGCACGCGCCCCCGGGGCATCACTCTGTGATCGGCCGCCCCAGCGTGAACGGCCTGGCCTACGCCGAGTACGTCATCTACCGCGGGGAACAGGTACGGTGCTCGCTCGCCCGTCTGGTTAGACTCACCGAGGCGCAGGTGCGGAGAGAGGCTCACTGTCTGCTTGTGTGCCGTTCCAGGCGTACCCCGAGTATCTCATCACGTATCAGATCATGAAGCCGGAGAGCGCACCGCAGTCGTCCGCTGCAGCGGAGCAGAAGTCATAGTCCAACACTGCATCCCTCTCTCTCTCTCTTTCTCTCTATCTCTCTTTTCTGGTCTTTTTCTTTAACTGTCTCTCTCCCCTCCAACCTCCTCCTCTATCTTTTTCTTCCCTTTTCTCTCTCTTCCCTTTTTCCCCTCCCTCTATCTCTCTCTCTCCTCCCTCTACCTCTCTCTTTCTCTCTCCTTCCTGTCTCTCTTCACCTTCCTTGTTTGTCTCTTTCTTTGCTCCCTCTACCTCTCTCTCTCCTCCCTCTCTCTTTCTCTCTCTCCTCTGTCTATCTCTCTCTCCCTCTCTCTCTTTCTCCCTCTCTCACAGTCTCTGTCTTCTTTCTCCCCCTCCTCTCTCTCTCTCCTCCCTCTCTCTCGCTCTCTCCTCCCTCTCTCTCTCTCTATCTCTCGCTCTCTCGTTGCACAAAGGAAATGTGAACCTTCCCGTGTACCCACCCATGTCTTACCCGTGTATGAATAATGAATTTGCACTTTTAAGAAACATGTTACTTAAGTTATTTGAAAAGAGTTGCTGAAGTCTAATGTACAGCGGATTTAAAGAAAAGGTGTGAAAGTGATGCCGTTCATTTTAATGGAACTGTTTTTTTTTTGAGTCTGCTCGTGTCTTTTAAATAAACCTCATCCATAAAGAAACACATTTTGCAATCTGAGTGATTTTATCATCAATTCTTGGATGGAAAAAACATTTGCTTGTGTGTGTGTGTGTGTGTGTATGTGTATATATATATATATATATATATATATATATATATATATATATATATATATATATATATATATATATATATAATTTTATAATTTCCGATATTTTCCAGCCAGAATAAAGATCAACATCATATTCTAGAGATTTTAAAGTAACAATAAACATATGTTAACTGACAAATAATATTATTTTCAACCTGGAGAAGCAGAAAGAATTAGTACAACAGAGAAATAGCTGGCAGACATATTTATAAAATGCTTCCAGAATCAAGAGAAAAGCATTTCGGGGTAAATATTATGCAAGCTCTTAAAACATCGTTCATTGGACGCCAGAAAGATTTTATTTTTTGCTGTGAATACTTTATGCGACTGGGACAGTTGTTGCATGTATTGCTTTATGTAATTTTGCTCAACCAATAGAGCCTTTCAAACAAAATGCTGTATTTTTTATCTTTTTTTTGTTTGTTTTTTAGGTTGACTTATAGTGAATACTTCATCTGAAATAATTTGGATGGCAATCTTGAAGGAATTTTTTTTAATTATTATGACATAAAGTATGCATATATTTATAGCCAGAGTCACCATTACATTCATACAAAAGAATAACAGGAAAAGCTTAAATAAAAATGTTAATTTAATTCCACACTCTAAAGAGAGAAGTGTTAAAAAATTTGAGGTGTGTTCGATTCCTGCTTTCAGTTGAATTTAACATATATTCTAAAAAGTAATGATAATAATAATAGTAAAAATAATTTTTCTGGCTTGATTTTTTTTTTTATGGAAATTTTGTTCAACTCAAATTGTTGTTAAATTTGAGGAAAAATTTGATAAATTTAGCTCAAACATTAAATTTGTATTCATTGTTTTTAAATTTTTTACATTTATTTTTTCAGTGCAGACAGCTAAAATGATGCTTACAATGATGAAGAGTTTGAAGCGATATATCTATATTATATCTTTATAAAAAAATTTATATGAAGCTTAATAATTTTAAAGTCGTGCATGTCTTCAGACCTTTTTTGTTCTTGTTTATATATTTCTAAAATTAAAAATGATCTTTTTTGCAACTGATTCCCAAACTCCAAGCTGTTATTAATGAACACAATATTTGTCATGCAAGATAAAGAAGTTAACAACATTCAAAACTAATATCTTCATATGAGTGGATGTTGTTATTAAGATAAAGCTGGTAGTTTATGTTGTTGTTGTTGTTTTGTAAATAGACGGTGTTCACATCAGACCAAAAATGTATAGATGCATCACAAAAGTGGAATAAGAGTAAAAAGAATAAGAATTTGCATTTATGGTCAATGTATGAGACTTAACGTGGATATATTTTATGCACATTTTAAAGTGTGCTTCCTTCACTGTATTGAGAATGCAAAACTTAGAGTAGACGATTACATTTTACAATATGTATATATTTTTTATTTGAAATATCAGATATTACACAACAAAATCAGTAACAAAATAAAAATATCACAGTGTATAGTGTAAATATACAGTATAATAGAGTAGTGCAAACATGTAAATGAGGAAAAAAATTAAGAACACTAAACAGAACGAAAGAGAGGAGAAAAAAAAAGTACAATCCAGACACCAGTTCTGCAGGGGATTACTACAAATCACGGAAATTTTTCAGAAAGTTGGCTAAAATGGAAGCATTTTTGTCCATCAGGGTGTATAGTGAAGAAGTAGCGACCCTCAGGTCATTCTGGAAGTGTGTGAGGGAAGGAGGTGTTTTCAAAAAGCGACATTTGTGTAGAAAGATTTTAGCAATTAAGTGTTGCATGCAGTCTTTTCTTGCAATTTTAATCAATCGTTAGTTCCGTTTTTCCTCAGCACCGCATTCCGCGACGCGACTGCGGACTCGATTTATCATGAGTCGCGAGTTGATGACGTCAGACAAGAAACGTTTCTCAAACCTCGGAATGTAACTTTTTGTTTACACAACAGAAATGGGATTTCTAGTTTTAACTTTTAATCTCAAATACGGTGGCTGTTAGATGTAACTGCAAAAAAAAAATTATAATAATAATACTGTACCGCGCGTGACGTCAGCAGCATGTCCGCATGTAAACAAACTTCATTAAAATGGACCGTATTAGTTTCGGTCCTGCTGATAGAAGAGCTCCAGTCCGTCGTATCTTCCTCCGTGGAGGTGCGAGTCAATGCGGACAAGCCTCTGCGAAACATGGAGCACTTTTGGAGGAGTACTGGATTCTGGTAAGATGTTCTAGAAGTAAACTCAAGGAAAGAAAATGTGTGATTAAATTGTGCTAAAATGTTCCTTTAAAGTCAAATGATGCACACGAAAATTAACTGGTGGCTTTCTCGCCATCGAATCAAATACAAAAATAAAGTGTTGTTATAAGAAAGAAAGCAAATAATGTGCAATAAAATATGTCAAAAGAAAGCAAATTAGAAACATGTAAAAGTGAATACAAAGAAATGTATTTAATGTAGTTCTTATTAATATCTTATTAATAACCACGTTGTCTAATTTGTGTGAAAGTATTTGATTAATGTGCATTTATTGTTGTGTGTAAGTAAACGTACTAGTAAATAAGTGCATTGAAATAGAGGTTTAGAAAGCTTCTGTTTACTGTTATTGTGTGGGTGTGGATTGTTCCAGTCCTCCTCAGCCTCATGAGGACGCGAGATGGTTTGATCTGAGCGTAGATCAGCAGATGAACCTGGCACTGATCGGTTCGGCGCCTCACGCAGGAATTCAGCAGGTTCGGATCCACTGGATGCTGGAGCTGCTCTCTGCACGGTCAGTGTGCTGGATATATATGGCATCATGAGTATTAAAAGGGTCATGAAATGCAAAAAAGCCAAGTTCTTAATATCTTCTCTCCTGGTCCTTCTCTGGTCATGTCTTGCTCGGTCCATTTCGCTTCTTGCTCCTTGTCCTGTTTATGTTCCTTTCCTCGTTTCGAATTAATTTACTGCATTTCTGAGGTTTTAACATAATCCAAATACATATAATTGCTCACTAGTCTGAAATATCCTCCTAAAATTCCATGTAGGGTTCAGGAAGGAGAGCATCACTACAACTTCACCCACTTGGACCAGCTCATCCATGTTCTCTGGCAAAATGGACTGAAACCAGGTCAGCAGGAAACTTACAGATTCACTCAAAAATTGTGCTTTGTGACGTTATTTAGCTTGATTTGTTCCTTTTTAAGGGTTTGAACTGATGGGCAGCGTGTCCAACACCTTCAACAACTTTGAAGACAAAGCACAGGTGGTTGAGTGGAGGAATTTGGTGTATTCAATCGCCAAGAGATACATGTGTGAGTGTGAGAAGCATCCATCTAGGAAAACAGCAGATGTTCAGCAAATCAATGTACATGCAGACTTACTCAGATGTAGGAGAAAAGGAAAGTACTGTGAGAGCTTTGATTGAGATGGATTACGTTTAACCCCTGTTATGACTCTATTTAAGAGAACGAGTCTGAATGCTTACATAAACAAAAGACATACAAATCAACAGACATACAAAGTCTGTTTTGACTCCTGTCTCAGATGAGAATATTCTATTGTGAGATGAACAGAGTTCTTGACAATGAATAAACTAATTGATATTCCCGCTAACGGTTTGATTTGTTAATAGGGAAGTACGGCCTGGGAGTGGTTTCTCAGTGGAACTTTGAGACATGGAACGAGCCCAACAATCATGATTTCGACAACATCACAATGTCCATCCAAGGTTTGTGTGACCTCTCAGGATTTAAAAGGATGTCTCAGGTTTTGGCATAACTGCTGAACCCAATGTCATAGAAACAATTGCCTTGAGTTTGGCCAAAATTCATCAAATTGGTCTCAAAGCATTTAGACCATCATGCAGAGTCAGGAGCATCGACTGTATATAACATGAACATAGTGCCCAAAGGTTTCTGGCAAAGTTCAAAGAGGCTCAATTTGGGCGTAGCCAATAATTGAAAACGGGTCCACAGAGGTGAGACCTGCCCGTAGTGAAGACATCTGATTGGCTGAAGGTTTCATTAAAATTTTTATTTTTCATGAAGATCAAAACTAGCGATCTGAATCGACAAACCAAATGGAGCTAGGGGTGGAAACATGTTTTTTCAGCTCCAAAGGTCAAGGTCAATTTTATCATTTGTGTGAATGAGAAACTGCTAAGGGAACTGCAGTTCAGTCACTTCCTGTTGCGCATTTTGCGAGAGGGGAAGCAGGAAGTTGCCTCTTGGTCAGCAGATGTCCCTGGGAAGCTATTTTGGATGTCGGCCATCCAATAAAAATCTATTTTCTAAATGGATTGAGCTAAAATTCAGAAACTCGACTCGTATGTTTGTCACCATGCCCTGTCGGTATTGAAAAAAATGTTGCAGCGCCTCCTTGTCAAATTTTATAACACACCTGATCTCTTTTTTTTATTCCCTGGGTCATACCAAAAAAATGTATGCCACATTTTTAACCTTATTTTCTGTCTGCGATTCTTAATTAAGCAAAAAAAACTCCTCCTAAGTTGTTTGCCCAATTTCCATGAAATTTGGTCCATCAACCTTGCTGACTAGATGTTAGTCAAAGAAACTCGATAGCTTGAATGGTTTTTAAACAACATAACAATAATTTTTCAAACATAACACACATTTGCCAATTCAGTAAGCTAGACAATAGCTGAATGATATTAAGGTCAAACTTGACATAACTACAATATGGAGTTTTCTGCAGAGTTAATCGAGAGAAAATACTAATATGATCGTTGCTGTAAAGTAATGTGTGTTAGTGAGCAGCTCCAACGTCATTGATCTTCAGACCGAAAGGCTCAGGGTTCGAAACCCAGGATAACCAAGATCTGCTTGTAGAAGTTTCTGAATATGATTTTTCTTAAAGGTTTCATGTGCTTTATGGCATGGGTCTACAAATCCGATCCTGGAGGACCGGAGGCCTACACGGTTTTGGTTCAATCATCATGAAACACACCTGTTGCTAATTGAAGGTCCTGATTGTCTGAAGCTAGAGGAGTATGTGTACTAGAGCAAGGTTGCAACTAAGGCCCTGTCCCAAATGGAACACTCTGGACTTGTGGATTTCACTATAGTCCTGAATCTGGTGACGTCATGAAGGCCAGGTGCTAGGGGCCCTTGATTCAGGTCCTCGAGGGCCTCTGAGCTCGTATTTTGAGACAGACTCGCGTCGCGCCGGAACCAGGAAAAGCTCCGCTGGTGTTCACGCAATTAATCTTGAAGGAAGAAGTTTCCTGCTTTGAATTCACCACTGTTTCTGCAAAAAGGCTTTTAATGCTACAGAAAAGATTTTTGTTGTTATTGCGCAGAGAATTAAGACCTAATCTCTTAAAAGAATCGGGATAAAAGCTGCTCACCGTTTGTGTTTTGGTACACGATCTGTTTAGGAATGTATAATCCCACGTTGTCAACATAACTGTTTAAATAGTTAAATAATATCAGTAGTTTTTTTGTCTGATAAATGTTTATGAGTCACTTTAGTGCTTTCTTCTCCGTCATATCTCTGATCTGACTGAGCTCCTCCCAAAGATTGTCTGAGTGATTCATTCGCAAATAATTCTACATTTTAAGGTGCGAGAAGCCTGCCTCGATGCAGGCTTCGCCTAAGACCACATAAAGGGCGCATAGAGGGTGCTAATGAGCAGACTTCAGAGCCTAAAAATGACAGGTGGGACCCCCTACGGACTCATGCACTGCGCGGGCACACGCGAAGTCCACGAGTCCACAGATGCACCATTTGGGACAGGGCCTAAGATGTGCCAGGTTCCGGCCCTCCAGGACTGGATTAGTGGAACCCTGTGTAATGTTGTAGGTGATGAATGCTTGTCCCTGAAACACTGCTTACAGTTATATTCTAAAAAATATAGATATATGGTTTTGTTCTTGCGTTAAATGAATGTGGGGTGTTTGTTCGCCAACAGATTCATGTAAGTGAAAGTGCCAGATAGTGAGTAAACCATACCTAGCTTCAACTTTGGGGACCAGTGAACCGTGATCTTCAGATCTCGAGATAATCTCCGTCTCCAGCAGTCCACAAACTACCTTTTTTAGGTTCAAAGAAAGCAGAAGCAACTCCCAGAGGTTAAAAAAACCCTGCTAATTGTGATGGCTTGTTCACCTCTCCGCAGGGTTTCTGAATTATTATGATGCCTGTTCTGAGGGCCTTCGTGCTGCGAGTGCTCTTCTGAAATTCGGGGGCCCGGGAGACTCCTGTCATTCGCCTCCACGCTCTCCGTACTGCTGGGAAATGCTTCAGCACTGTTATAACGGCACCAACTACTTCACTGGAGAGACCGGCGTACGGCTGGACTACATTGCACTGCATAAGAAGGTTCGTGATTGATGGTACAGCCTGATTGTTGTATTACTCGAGTCCATCTTGTTTTCTTCACTAGAATCTTTGGGCTGGCATTGGTCGAATGTGATATTTGTTGGCTACTCAACGCATGATGGATATTTTTCCTCTGTTTTTAAGGGAGGTGGAAGCTCTTTACCAATCCTGCAGCAGGAAGTGGCCACTGTGCGTGAGATCCAGCAGCGCTTCCCGGAGTTTCGCTCTGTGCCGATCTTCAACGACGAGGCTGATCCACTGGTGGGCTGGAACAACCCGCTTGCATGGAGAGCGGATGTTACCTACGCTGCCATGGTGGCCAAGGTGCAGAAATAAACCATACGGAGCAATTTACACAAGTTTCTTTGAAATAGATGTTTTTAGGGGCACCTATTGCTTCTGTTGGGTTTCTTTTTCACTGGTTTCATTTGACCTCTTTCCCCATTACATTCAACGGCAAGCGCTAGTTCTTCTTGCAGGGAAATAAAAATATTTAAATAAAAACATTTACTGATTTTTTACAAACCTTAATAATAGTAATCGACCAAATTTCACTCTCCGCTTGTCCAAAAATGCTTTTAATTAATTTATATTACATTTTTTAAGGCAACCTTTATCTGAGGTTGCCTTCAAGGTTTCGGTGGTGTGACCCCTATTGGTCTGGAGAGATTTTTTTTTTATTTTCTTAATTCTATAGCCATAATCATGTGTCTGAAGTTATACCCTTCAAAATCAGGGGTCTCAAACTCAATTCCCGGAGGGCTGTAGACCCCGCTGTTTTTCCTCATCCGTGTACACAAGTAGATTCAAACAAGCCAAAAGAAGCTTGATTAGTGGAATCAGGTGTGCTCGGGAAAGGTTGCAGCTAAACTTTTCAGGCCTGCGGCCCTCCATGAACTGACTTTGAGACCGCTCCTCTAAATGCTTGGCCTCTCATGACCTGCGGTTATATTCAGGATTTGAGTCTGTTCCAGGTCATCGATCAGCATCAGAACCTGCTCATCGCTGATCAGAACAGCACCATCAACTACACCCTGCTGAGCAACGACAACGCTTTCCTCAGCTTCCACCCGCACCAGTTCACCCAGCGGACGCTCACTGCTCGCTTCCAGATCAACAACACGGAGCCACCGCATGTCCAGTTACTACGGAAACCAGTGCTGACCGTGATGGGGCTGCTGGCTCTGCTGGGTGAGGAACAGCCACCCGTACACCAGCGAGCAAATAATCCTTCTGTTACAAATACAAACAAGTAAAACCAGACCATGACCTGTGATTATTAGCTACTATAGAGAACCTTACAATTGTGATCAAATGAGGCAAAGGTATTGTAGAGTAAACGTAATTCATATATATATATATAATTATGTCGTCTTAACCACTCCTCAAGCACCTACTGGCTCCAAAAGGTGCCAAGGTTTTTGAAGGGTTGAAATAAAACTGGGCGCTGGCCCAGAATAAGCTGTCCATGTTCCTGTCTTACCCTCAACAGAGTTTGTGTTAAGGCAGCTCAATTTGTTTTTTTGACTAACAGTGAAGAAGCAGTTTGAGGTTATAAAAGCTGCTAACCAGAGATTTCTCAAGCTGTTTCTGGTCCCTCCCAGGTGAGACTCAGGTGCAGGTGGCGCTGAAGAGCAGCGGCTCAGAGCTGAACCCCTCTGTAGGGGTTCTGGGCAGCGTTCACACACCTCGGGTGCCGTACACGGCAGACTGCTGGCAGAGCACCATCCTGCTCTACAACAGCAAAGACAACCGGAGCTCCAGCGCCAGCGATGACATCACTCTGCAGGTCACCGGTTTGCCTCAGCAGAAAGGTTGGTGTGCATCAATAAGAGCTTCCTACATTTGTAACAGGAGCTAAAATCTCTGATCTGCTTATATCTGATATACATATATATATACATACATACACGCACACACACAGTACAGAACAAACGCTTGGACACATCTTCTCATTCAAAAAGTTCTCTTTATTTTCACGACTATGAAAATTGAAAATTGTAGATTCACACCGGAGGCATCAAAACTCTGAATGAACATGAATGTATGGAATTGTATATGTAACAAAAAAAAAGTGTGAAACAGCTGAAAATAAGTTGTTCTAGCTTCTTCACAGCAGCACCTTCTGCTTTGATAATGCTTTGCACACTTTTGGCGTTCTCTCGATGATCTTCAAGAGGTGGTCTCCTGAAACGCTCTTCTCTTCTCAGGAGAGCTCTGTCAGGTTTAATACTCTCGATGATCTTCAAGAGGTGGTCTCCTGAAACGCTCTTCTCTTCTCAGGAGAGCTCTGTCAGGTTTAATACTCTCGATGATCTTCAAGAGGTGGTCTCCTGAAACGCTCTTCTCTTCTCAGGAGAGCTCTGTCAGGTTTAATACTTAAGCTGTGTGTATTAAACTGTAAAAATATAAACTTTATCTTAAGATGGTGTTGATGTTATATTACCACATGATGATCACAAATTTTTTTATTGTTCATTAAATCAGCAGAATCTTGACTTGTATGCAATGTTTAGTTATACTGATCTAGAAATGTTCAAATAATGCAACCAGTTTGATGCTTGCAATCAGAAATGTTAAGCAGAACAAGTTTTATTGGCCTTCAAAACTGCTGGATAAATCAAACTAATTGAGATTGTTAGTCAACTGAAGTCCCTGTTTTCAGTTCGTTCATTACCAAAACTCTGGTCATCGCTCTCCGTTTGCTTTCTGTGTTTGTAGGTTTGATGTTTGTAACTTACTACATCGATAATAACGTGACAAACCCGTACCAGATGTGGCAGAGCATGGGCGAGCCGGACTATCCCACTGCACAACAGTTCAGAATGCTACGAAGCCAAGAGGTACGCATACTTGTTCATTCATTTCAGCCAAAGCCACGTATACCAACACTCTGGAGTTTTCCAATAATATTTTAAAGGTGTCGTAGAAGCCCTCAGTGAAACGTTAGTATTTGCTCCAGAGTGCATTGATCTCCACAGCCGTATCGCCAGAGCTGCTGGTGTGAGTGCAAACGAGTCCTCGCAAAGAAGCGCACGATTTTAGTTACGACTGGCTCCACAATCTGTAGCGCCGACAAAATAGGTTCTGCACACGCTCACAACTCACGTGCATCCGGTCCCTTTCGAGGAATCGATTTACGCCAGCTTGATTTTTAATTTACAAACTGTTTTTTATTCATCCGTAAATGTTTGAGTTTGGTGGCTTTCTTGCTTTAACCTTATTTTAAAATATTTTATTTTTGAATATATTTTAATCAGTATAACACGTGTTATAGTTTGAGGTATTTCAATTTTTGAGTAGGTAAATGGCCTTTTATACTCGTCTGTCGGATTTCTGTCTTGTTTTAGCTGTTTTATGTGCAACATGTTAAGCTTTTTTTTCTAACACTTAAGACTTGTAGTAGAGGAAAATTAGAAGTTTGACTTTTCTGCCTCATCTTTGTCCTTGTAAAGGATTTATCCACTTTTTTTTTATCACTTTTAGTCTTTTAATACTCACAGGAAACCCCTGCTGACGATTCATGCAGTAAATGCTCGTAAACAACTTTCCAACAATTACAAAAATTAAAGTCTTGTGCATCCGTAAATCCCAACTTCTGTAGGACCCTCAGACTGAAGGCCCTCAGCCGGTTCCCTCTGATGGCTCTCTGAGGCTGAAGAGAACCCTCCCGGTTCCTTCAGTGCTGCTCTTACACATCTGTTCCCAGCCCAAAGAAAAACCCGGCCAGGTAATGAAATGCATCCCACGATGCTTTCATCAGTCTCTTTAACTCAGGGGCCTCCAAATACGATCCTGGAGGGCCAGAGGCCTGCACATTTAGGGTTCAGTTATGAAACACACCTGTTGCTAATTGAACACTAATTAAGGTCCTCTCTGATTGTCTGAAGCTAGAGTAGTATGCGTACTGTAGCAAATCTGCAACCTAGATGTGCAGGGAGCCTCCAGAACCGGATTTGGGGAACTCTGCTTTAGCTGAAATGAACCAGATGAGAACTAGGAGCCCCATTCGTTTCTTTAGTTTGACTGTAGTTTTTTTTTAAGTTACTGTATTGAATTTCATCAAACAATTTAAGCGGCTCCACCCTGTGTGTTTGGTCCTGATGCTGTTGCTCTGCAGGTGAACGGACTGCGCTTCCTCCGCGTCACTAGAGGGCAGGTTCTGATCGTGTGGAAGGATCACTGCATCGGCACAAAGTAACTCCAGATTAAAACACAAACTCAGCTCTGCAGCGCGAAGTAACTCTGCACGTGTTTTCAGGTGCATAAAATCATACGAAGTGGAGTTTTCCGCAGACCAGACCCCCTTCCGGAGGATCAATCCCAGAGACACCATCTTCACCCACTTCACCTTCTCTCCAGGTGAGACCTCCCCATTCCGACGCGAGGGCTGAGCGATACCAACAGTTATACGTATATTTATTTGCGTAATGGTGATACTCAATATGTAGTAGGGTTTTTTTTTTTTACTTCAAAGTTGGGTAAAAGAATTGTGAGCATGTAAAAAAAAATACATAGTGTACTTCCCATACTGTAAAATTGTCGCAAATATATCGCCACTCTTGTACAGAGTCAAAGATATGCAAACAGAATCTGAATTAGAATTGTGTTGATTTGAATTATTGATAATATTAACTTAAAACAACCGAATGTTTCATGTCATTAAATATGTTTTGAATTTCTTAATTTACATTTAATTTTTGTATCTTAAATATTGATCGTCTGACATGTAATAAAACAAAAAAATTAAGCCAGACATTTTTAGTAGACATATTTTCTAAGACTCTAAGATATCTAGTTCGTAAAAATAGGTTTTCAACAGAGCCAACCTACGGTATTCTATTTAAAACTAAAGTAGCAACATGTAAAAATGTTTTAATCATGTTAACATGCAAACCATTTGCTAATTTTGCTTCAAACGTGCTAGTGATTCGCTAATCCTGCTATTTACTTAGGCTGTAGCTATCGAATATTTTAGTAATCGGATATTCATCTGAAAATTTTATCGATTGTTTGAGTAATTGGATAAAATATGTGACGTCACGTGCCACTTCTGGTGCTTGATGCATACTTAAGTTGTTATTAATATCTTAAAAGAGCAATAAGAGTGGAATAATACGGCGGAAACTTTTTCCAGTCAGTCTACATCTTGCAGTCAATGCGCAAAAAAAAGTCGTTCGGCTTGGATTATGCGGTTTATACCTTTATCTTTGGCCAACATTAACATATTAAAAATACTACATTAATGAAAACAGGCGAATTTGAGGCTTCTCGTTTCCTTTATTGTGAACATATACCAGAATCTCATCGTTGCAGTCCAGCGGAGCTTCACGAACGGTGATTGGTGTAAAAAAAAAAAATAATAATAATAATATGGTCGCTAAAAGAATTCAAGTTGAGCAACTCTGTGCGCTCGCAGCGAGTGAACCTTCACCTTAAAGAACAGCTCTTTGTGATTAACTTCGCACATGGATACAAAGTGAACAAACAGCCAATCAGAATGCAATATTCAGACAGACCACGGCATAAAAAGAACTAACGGAGGTTCGAGGCGGAGGATTTTGTCTCGATTTATTTTTGGAATCGAGTAACTCTAAGAATTGTTTCAGCCCTGCTATTAACATATTGGTCAATTGTTACCAATATGCTAATTGTTACAAACATGCAACTGAATCGCTAACCATGCTACTTATGTGCTGGCTATTTGCTAAATATACTATTAAAATGCTGGTAACATGCTAACTATTTGCTAATCATGCTTTGAACATGTTAATTATTTGCCAATCATGTGAGTCATTTAATCAAACTTACAATATGCTCGAGACTTATAAACATGTTCACAAAAGTTCTTCTGTCACATGATGCTCCCTAATATTAACCACACAATCTGAGCCGGAAACCTAAAAGATTCGTTGTTCCTCATGCGCCACTGAACAAATCACTCTCCGACACGATTCTTTCTACGGAGTCACATTCAAGAGTCGTTCAAAAAGAATGAATCATTCATGAACGACTCATCACTAGTTTTAAGTGATTGGAAAGATTAAATGTGTTAGACCTTTTAGGTGAAACAGATTTTCAACATTCATTGTTAGTCATCTGACAATTAAAACCACATTAACAAACCATTATTTTAGTTTCTGAGAAGCCTTTTCTGCAGCATACTGTAAGAGTAGAGCTGGGATTGTGTGTGCAGCCAGAATGCAAAATTAATTATTTCAATGTTGACCAGTGTTAATTATAGGTACACTTTACAAAATTGAGCTTTGCTGATGCATCTGTTGATACGTGTTCGCTCCTCCGCAGAGAGTTTGGAGGTGAGCGGAGTGTACAGAGTGAGAGCGCTGGACTACTGGGGCAGAGGTGGAGCGTTTTCTGCCTCGGAGGAGTATTCGGAGATGGTGGATTGAATAAGGACTCGGGCGAAAGCAAGGAGAATGTGATTATTTATAGAAATAAAATCTAATGATTGAGTACAGAATGGGTCTATATTGAGTGTTTTATTCATTTTGTCCTATTGGGCTAATTTAAACAATGCACTTGATAACATTTCAAATTGAAATGAAGCAACATAGAGATTTAACAGTTTATTAATAAATATTGCTGTGGGTGATACAGTTAATCAGGTTCTAAGCTGTGCGAGTTCCCGGTCAAGACGGGTTTTCATCAAATAACCAATTCTGTCTGAGATCAGAGAAATCACAAATGTACACCAGGAGACGACATCCGTCGGAGGGAACGAGGACAGATATAGGGACCATTCTGTGTCCAGAGGAGGAGAACTCATTTCAGGATGGAGTCTTCATTCGCTGTCGATTAAAGAGAAACGCATCAACTTAACAGTAGTGTCAATAAAACACTTTACTTTACACAAATCACGTCGAACTGAAACAGCATGCGTTATAGCTGGCAACACAACACACTTTTTCGACTTCTGTTTAAAACTGTACGAGTGATTAAAACACACATGTTCAATGCATGTATCATTTATTCATTATTCAAAAGCTTCATTACATTGTATTGTTGTAACAAATTTAATTAATAATAAAAAAAATATTTATTTTGATTGTGTGCTCAAAACGAAAAATTAAATAACAACTTATGAGCTGTGTCGCTATTTGTTTGGTTTTTTTCTTTTCTTTTGGGAATGTGCAGCATCACCTCAAAGTTTAATAGCATCAGCAACCAGTGTTGCCAGATTGGGCCATGCTACAACTATTGGGGCTACTTTGGTACTGTTGGGCTGGGAAAATTTCGGCCTGCTTTTAAAAATATTTAGCAGGCTCATACTGCCATTATATATATATATATATATATATATATATATATATATATATACACACCCCACCTCTAGCGCTCACTTTGAGAGAACATTTTCCTCAAGTGACACTGGTAAGAGAAGACGCAAGTAAACAAGTCTTCCACTGCTCTCAAGGCTCATGGCTGTGCCCTCTGGCCTGAGAGCAGGAACGAGTATATTCAACTAAATAAGAATTCTATATCTAACTTATATCAGCTATGTAATGCACTTCATATGTAAATAAATATGTTTTTAATAAAAAGAAAGCAGCCCAAATCTTATTGACCCAAGCCAATACCAATTTTCCCAGCCAAACATATGGTCCAATTACAAGCTAGCAATTAGTTTCGGGGTGAATTAATATAGGGTTTTTATATCAGAATCGCGAGGGCAAAAAGTCATATTTGGAAAGAACAAAGATATTTTGCACGTTTGCAATCCAAGTTTTGTGAATGAAATGTTCGTGCAAAAAAAAAATCAGTTTTAAACATAAACCATAAAAAAACGTAAATGTTTGTGGGTGCATCTTGTTCGGCTTCATTCACACGTTCACTCGAAATGAACAATAGTTACAAACTACCACAATTTCAGCCAATCAGAAGTGTCACCTATATTCTGATTGGCTGGCCTGAAAACCAGAAGCCGCTGTGACTTTCCACACGCGAGGACATAAAATAACCCCAAAAATTGTGAGCCTTATCGAAGCCTACCTTCTGCTAGCTGTTTAGCAATGCGTTCCTTCTCCTCTCGCACTTTCTTCTCCTCCTCTTCCACCTTCCTCTCCGCCTCGGCGATTGGTTTTAGGTTGTCTGGAAAAGAAGCGAAAAGCTTTTGAACTATGCGCTTACTACATCAAAAATTATCTGAGCCTAGCAATTAAACATTATTACCACACCTGGCTTCGAAGTGAAGTACAAGAAAGTAGTTTAAACTGGGATTAGCATCAAACCATCTTTCTTTATTGCATTTAATAATATGTATGCTTATTAACAAGTGTTTTAAATAAACAACACTAAAAATAACAAATGTTAATGTTCACTTTGACAATATAATCGTAACTTTGGTATTTGTAATATTCTAATATGCAGTATTTGTAACAAGTCTATTCTGTATTATCAGTTTATTTTCATGTATTTTAAAGCCAAATTTTCCCACTCACCATATCTGCGCTTGCCATAGATGATCCCAGCGATCAATGCTGACCACCGAGCCGTCTGAAAGACAAGATACGTTGGGTATCATTAAAACATTACTTTAAAAACTCCAAACTTACAGAATTTACATGTGTTTCAACAGACGTCAACACGTCCCTGTCCGCTTTGACTCTTGCCACAGACACGACGAGAGCGATGAATATAAATTGTTTTCTGACTGTATAAACTTACAGTGTATATCTAGATTAACTTATTTACAAATACCAACCTTAATCAGAGGGGAAACTTGCACTGGAGGAACCATTTCGTTGGTTTTGTAGACCGCTTTCCGTTAGCAGAGGTCAGACAAGCGCCGGACGGAGAAGAAATGGCACTTATGAGCTCACTTCATCACAGCGCCACCACAGGCCTGGAAGAAAAGCACTTTTAACGAGGATTTTTAGCTAATAGTTGACATTAAGTTAGCTCATTTCTAAACATCAACTAACGTTAGCAGCTCTTTAAAACTCTCACATGGTGTGTGTACGTATTTTTAAATATATATATATATATATATATATATATATATATATATATATATATATATATATATATATATATATATATATATAATTCATATTCTATATTTCATATATTAGAACAAGATTTGGCTGACCTAACAAAAATTGCCGTTTTCTTTACTCAAAATATTTAATATTTAACAACATATTAAAAAATTCTAGTGGCAATTGAAGTTAAATGAAAATCATTGAAGCAAGAGACCTTTATAGCAATTACACCTGGCCCTGACTTTATCTGATCTCCCATGATCCATCGAAGACAGCAAGAGAGGGAGGAAAAAAGAGATTTGAGAGGAGTAGAAATGAGGAAAAAAAGAGGTGGGAGAGAAAGAGAGAAGCAGAGAGAGAGAGGGGAGAAACAGAGGAGAGAAAGAAATAGGAGAGGGAAGGAGAAATAGAGAGAAGGAGTGAGAGATTTTACAGAGAGGGTGAGGTAGATGTAGAAAGAGGGAGCGAGAAAGTAAGAAAGAAAGAGTAAAATGAGAGAAATACATAGGAGAGAGGGGACAAGGAAAAAAAGGAAAGATAGAGAGAAGGGAGGGAGGAAAGAGACAGAGAAGAGATAAAGGAATATAAAAGAGTGGGAGAATGTGAAAGACAGGGGGTAAAAGGAAATAAGGGGAGGGAAGAGACTGACAGGGAGTGAGAAAGAGGGGAGAGGGGAAGAGAGAAGGAGGAGAGAAAAAGAGAGAGGACAGAGAATGAGAG
>UELW01000314.1:0-17381 GCA_900490495.1 Danionella dracula | reverse complement strand
GGGGGAGAGAGAGGGAGGGAAGGAGAAAAAGAGAAAGGGGGAGAGAGGAGGGGTGAAAGAAAGGCAGGGGAACAAAAAGGGAGACAAAAGGGGGGTAAGAGTAAAAGAGAAAAGGAGAAAGGAAAGAGAGAATGAGAAAGGTAACAAGAGAGAGAGAGAGGAGAGAGAGGTGTGGGGAAAGAGAGGAAGAGAGAGAGAGATGAGGAAGATGAGGGACTCTCTCCTCTCTTCTCTCCTCTCTCCACTCATCTTCCTCAGTTCCCTCTTTCTTTCACCTCTCTCCCATGTTCCTTTCTCTCTCTACTCTTGTTATCTTCCCCCTCTCTCTCTCTTCTATTTCTCTATCTCTTTCTCATCTCTCTCTCTCTCTCTCTCTCTCTCTCTCTCTGTGGGTCCTAGTGCCTCTATGGATCTCCTGACTCTCTGAGGTCCTTAAAAAATCTTGTTATGTTCGGCTGAAAAGAGTCTCCCAATAATCCCTGCATTCCGATTGGCTGTTTCGTTCCGTCTCCTGATCATCATTAAGCCGTGTGATTGTTCTGGAAGACTCCCAGCAATCTCCAAAAAAAAAACGAATTGAGAAACCCATAAATAGAAGCTCTTTTGTTTTAAATTAAATATATTAAGTTAGTTTCTAAATTTAGCTGATAGAAGCCGCTTGGGAGGACAACCGCTTCAACAGTCGTGTTGGTCAGAGATGGAGGACGTCACAAAACAAGATGAATGATGTGAATCGCGGTGTCCTTTTTCATCAGAGGGTTGTGTGCGCAAGCTGTTCGTAAATGTTGAGGGATGTGCGTCTCTCCATGGTGCCGCTCATGCATCTGGCCAACGCAACCTGGAGACGGCACACCAGGGCGCTCTTTCCTTGGCTGCGGTGGTGTCGGTCACCCCAGCGGCCCCGGCCTGCTGACTCCACATCATCTGGACCGCGTTAAGGCAAGCTGGTCTACCAGACCCGCTGGAGGTCAGGTCGAGCTTCTGTCTGGCTCAAGGGTTCTCTGTGGAAAGCTGTGACCTTAAAAGAGGTAGCCCACTGCACCAGAGATTTTATGCGTAATTAGCAGATCATCAGGTGAGGAACACCGTGAGGAACCCATGAGGAACTTGGGGCTCAAGCTTTTGTGTGCGTGAACAAAGCAGCACATAAATGTGAGAACTTTAGGAATTCCTCAGAACCTTTTGAACTCTTGCGGGCGGAGAATTTTCTCCTCTCTCTTCCAAATAACAAACAGGTGAAAAATCACGAGATCCTGATGTCTCTGGTGATGTCTCTGAAGTTGTGGGTTGCACGTTCCTGACCGAAAGCTTAAATATCTCAATTCTCTCGCTTCTTGCGCAGTCAGAATCTGCTCTGAGGCTCCTCCACCATTGCTGCTGTTCTTTTTCACTAGTTTATAGAACGCTCCTGATGAGTTGGCGGCTCTGAGAATATGATGTGTTGTATCATGGAAACCGTTTTCAGACGTTTCTCAGATGTTCTAGTATCGTTCCTCATCAGAAACTCTCTTCGAGTCGTATTCAGATCGGTTCATGTTCGTGTAATCCATTTTCTGGAGCTCAAAATTACTCGAGGACTGTAGCCCCGCCCACTAACCAATCAGATGAAGCGCTAATGCAGTTCATCTCAAAGAAGAATGTACGCGATGATTGAACCGAAAGTGAACCGTAGCAGAGCCACATCGATAAACAATGAAAGGAAAAGAGAATGTTTTCAGATGAAAACTGTTTGTGACTCTAAAAGATGAACGTATTGGTAGGAAATGAGAGGATTTTCTGTGTGAAACTCAGCAGGGGGCGTGGTGGGAGCGTGACAGTGGGTGGAACAGGGGCACCCTGCTCTTTTTGAGGAGCTCAACTACTTGCGGAGATTTAGAGACATTGTTTATGATAAAAACTGCCTTCTGCAGGTTATTAAGAGTGCAGTGATCGTCTCAAGAGGGCGAATATTTGTCATCACTCACTTAAAGGAGGCATCTTTATATGGTCGAACTTCCCAAAAGTTCTGTTTGCATCGAACACAAAACCACATCATGGTTTTGGGATGGTGTCTTTCCACTGGCTTACCAAATCAACCGCAAATCAGGCGTAATCCAGTTTAATTGTGAGTCAGGAGGATAACGGAGAAGCATCTGCGCTGTAATTCAACAACCGTCCACAAGAGGTCGGGTGTCAGATGGGAGCAGACTCCCATTGACCATCAGATTAAACTTTTGCTAATATTTGGGTGAAATTTATAGGTTTTTTTTATGGTGGTAACTTTGACACCTTAAGGTGTCTATAGTTAAACGAGATGAGGGGGCGTTATTAACTTCAGTAAAGTTTTTTGGAAAAAAATTATATTTATAATATAGAACATACCACACTCTTTCTGTTTAAGGAACTCGTAAACACAATCATAAGCTAAAATAAAAGCACGTTATCCACATACACAGCCGAAGCGTTGCTAGAAAATTTGAGAGCATTTAGCCATTTCAGACGGTCAATATTGTTAGAATAAAACAATAGGTGATGCTGTTCTGAGAGCGTCGTGCTGAGCTCAGTTTCCGGCTGAGAGGATTGTTTATAACTCCTAGTTTGTTGTGGAGTTCATTTCCTTTCTGCTCAGCCAAATCATTCTCAAATCATACGCTTCAGTGAGTGTTTACCTCTGACCCTCCCACCCACACACTTCCAGAACTCTCTCTTACTTCCTCCTCTCTCTTTACTCCTTCCCTCCCTCTTCTCTATCTCTCTCTCTCTCTCCCCTCTCCTGTCCTCCTCTCTCTTTACTCCTTCCCTCCTTCTTCTCTATCTCTCTCTCTCTCCCCTCTCCTGTCCTCCTCTCCCTTTACTCCTTCCCTCCTTCTTCTCTATCTCTCTCTCTCTCCCCTCTCCTGTCCTCCTCTCCCTTTACTCTCCCTCCTCTCTCTATCTCTCTCTCTCTCCCCTCTCCTGTCCTCCTCTCTCTTTACTCCTTCCCTCCCTCTTCTCTATCTCTCTCTCTCTCCCCTCTCTCTCATCCCTCTCCTGTCCTCCTCTCCCTTTACTCCTTCCCTCCTTCTCTATCTCTCTCTCTCTCCCCTCTCCTGTCCTCCTCTCTCTTTACTCCTTCCCTCCTTCTTCTCTATCTCTCTCTCTCTCCCCTCTCCTGTCCTCCTCTCTCTTTACTCCTTCCCTCCCTCTCCCTCCTTCGCTCTCCTCCCCTCCCCCTCCTGTCCTCCCTCTCTCTTTACTCCTTCCCTCCCTCTTCTCTATCTCTCTCTCTCTCCCCTCTCCTGTCCTCCTCTCTCCCTCTCCTCTTCCCTCCTCCTCTCTATCTCCCGCCTTCTCTCTCCCCCTCTCCTGCCCTCCTCTATCTATCTCTCTCTCTCTCCTTCCCTCCCTCCTCTCTCTATCTCCCTCTGTCTCTCCCCTCTCCTGCCCTCCTCTATCTATCTCTCTCTCTCTCTCCTTCCCTCCCTCCTCTTCTTCTATCTCTCCTCTCTCTCCCTCTCCTGTCCTCCTCTCTCTTATCTCCTTCGCCTCCCTCCTCCTACTATCTCCCTCGTCCGTGCCATCCCCTCGCCTGTCCTCCTCATCTCTATATCCTCTCTCTCCTCTCGATCTCCCCTCTCCCTGTCCTCCTCTCTATTTCTCTCTTCCCTCCTCCTCTCTCTATCTCCCTCTGTCTCTCCCCTCTCCTGTCCTCCTCTCTTTACTCCTTCCCTCCCTCCTCTCTATCTCTCTCTCCCCTCTCCTGTCCTCCTCTCTCTTTACTCCTTCCCTCCCTCCTCTCTATCTCTCTCTCTCTCTCTCTCTCTCCCCTCTCCTGTCCTCCTCTCTCTTTCTCTCCTTCCCTCCCTCCTCTCTCTATCTCCCTCTGTCTCTCCCCTCTCCTGCCCTCCTCTCTCTATCTCTCTCTCTCTCCTTCCCTCCCTCCTCTCTCTATCTCCCTCTGTCTCTCCCCTCTCCTGTCTTTGGGTTCCAGCGCTGACGATTCGTTTCTTTCTGGAAAACTTTTTTCACTTTCTGTAAAATCCTTAAAGCAGAGCTGAACCCCAGCTATAACAGACTCTAGAATGCTGAGGCTTCTCCTCTGTTAGTGTAAGCTTGTATACCTGCACTGCGTGTCCTTGTCTCACCGGGGGCGCCGCTGTACCCTTCACTGCTTCAGGCTGCTATCTATAGGCTGCAGTGGGACGCGAGGCCTGCTGGGAGCATTAGCATCGGCGGCTCCTAATGATCTGGAGCGCTCGTCCTTCAGGATTCATTCCAGCTCACGCTATCGACCGGCGCCGGTCTGATCCTCAGGTGGAAGTAATTCTAATGAATTGGAATTGATGGATTGTGACTCGAGCGCATCACTATAAAGCTAATGGGAGTTATTGTACTGAATGCACACGTCTCAAAGCGCTCAGACGCTGTCAGGTTCAGCGTGAAGATGCTCAGCTTCTGCATATGCTCTCTCGAGCTGCGTCTGGCTTCTCAGAACAAGCAGCCTGGGTTTAGATGAGTGGTTCTCAAATAGGGTTCTCCCTGGGAGGTGCACGCGTTTGACCTCAGGGAACATGCTTTTTTGTTTTAAAAATTTTTTTCACTGTTCTAGAATAAAGTGCAATACCACTCCACTACGTTAGGGGGCAGTGGCGCTCTCATTGGCAGAGTATGAAGTGTAGACACGAAGTGTAGAAGACAGACGGAGAGAGAAGGAGATAAAGAGACAAACGAAAGTCCCCCGAAAGCTAAGACGAGGAAATATGACAACGCGTTTGTAGCGCTTGGCTTTACTGTGACTGCGGTGGGAGACGAGGAGAGACAGGTGTGCTTACTGAGTCTAAACATGTTGGCAGCTGACAGCATGAAGCCAAATAAATGAAGGCGTCACTTAAAGACATTACACTCCAATCACGCTGACAAGCTTCAGCTCACAGAGGGCTACTGCCTCGTGTGGTGCCATGAAGCACTTCCTCAACCCGCCTCCCTTCAGAGCGTTATTCACCAATGAGGAGTCAAAGATTTCCCTACAAGGAGAATGTTCTAGATGGATTATGTGCGTTTTAATGCACTTTTAGCATTTTAGCACAAAACTAGAATGTACATTCGTACAGAAAATGTGAAAGATGTCTGCTGTGGGGATTCACTCTTGCCTTTACAAGCCTTCGCAAGCATTGAACCATTACTGTCTTCACATTGACTCTACATGAAAATCACTTTCTTTTGCTATATTACATATGCATTATTTAAAAAATAAAAATAAGCTTGTGTCTCTTCAGTACTCTAAAGAGAAACTCGTTGCTTGTATAGTTCCATTGTGAAATAAAAAAGCACTCCAGAGAACTTGATTTGATTCCTGCTTTGTGGCTGTAGCTAAGTCCTACAGGGAGGAGTTCTTTGCCAACGTTTTGTCCAGAAGAATCTATTATAATAATAATAATAATAATAAACCCACCGGATTGTATTAAATATGCTTTACTCTAGTAATGTTGGGAATCTATAATAATAATTAATAATAATAATAATAAACCCACAGGATTGTATTAAATATGCTTTACTCTAGTAGTGTTGGGAATCTATAATAATAATTAATAATAATAATAATAACCCACAGGATTGTATTAAATATGCTTTACTCTAGTAGTGTTGGGAATCTATAATAATAATTAATAATAATAACCCACAGGATTAAATTAAATATGCTTTACTCTAGTAGTGTTGGGAATCTATAATAATAATTAATAATAATAACCCACAGGATTAAATTAAATATGCTTTACTCTAGTAGTGTTGGGAATTTATAATAATAATTAATAATAAACCCACAGGATTGAATAAAATATGCTTTACTCTAGTAGTATTTTTATTCCTAGATAGATTTAGTTTGTGAAATATAGACTTTGTCATGACCGAATTGCTGCATATTGTACCTTATGCTTTATGAAAGCACAATTGTGTAGCAGTGGTGCAGTGGGTAGCACGGTCGCCACACAGCAAGAAGGTCGCTGGTTCGAGTCTCGGCTGGGTCAGTTGGTATCTCTGTGTGGAGTTCTCATGTTCTCCTCGTGATCGCGTGGGTTTACTCCGAGTGCTCCGGTTTCCCCACAAGTCTACAAGAGATATATATAAGTGAATTGAGAACTATTGTTCATAGTGTTTGAGTGTGAATGAGTGTGTGTGGATGTGGAAGGGCTTCAGTCGCATAAAACATACGCCAGAAGAGTTGGCGGTTCATTCCGCTGTGACGACCCTGAAAGGGAAAAAGCTGACACTTCACAGTTGTCACCTTAAGCTCAAATGTTGTACCCTACATGATATTTTTCTGATAAAAAGTTACCTGTGGGTCCAGAACTAACACCCATATTTTTCTGTGTGCATCACAAAGATTCCTGTTTTAAACGAATTTAGAACAATTCCATGTTTTTTTTTCAATGTTGAAACCGAGTTTAATGTTACACTGCGTTCACCGATTCTCCTCCCAGTGCTTCATTACCACCAGCCCTCAGTGCGCTCCCTTCCACCGGTGCCTCTGCGGGTCTCGGGGCCGGGGTCTGTGTGGTCCTGGACCTCCGAGAGCAGACGAGGCGCTGGCATCGCTCCTCTGCATCAGACCTGTCGTGCATGCGCGCTCACATCGGTCGTTCTGTTAGCTGGCCGCTGCTCTTCTCTGTTGTGCCAGCTCATCTGAGGGTGACCTGGCTCCGCACCGATCCACTGCAGCCCACGGGGACATGCTCCGGCGTATGGCTCCGGTCCGTGCCAGCCGGCTCTCTGGAAATAGAAGGGAGCAGGAGGAAAATAAATGCCATCCTAGTTTATTCACGAAGCACACCGAATGCTAATGCAGTGCATCGTTGGTTTCGTGTGTGAGGATTTCTGCTGGAGAGCTTGCAACGGTCTGTGTTCCTGTTTAAACTCCGAGTTCAGTCTGTTTTTATGAGCTTCAATTCGTTCACATCTCAGTAACTTTTGATCAGGTAAATGAGCGAGATGCATCATTATTCGATGCCAAACCGTGCTGCCATCTGTCTGAATCACACATCCAGCTGAAAATGGATGAACAGGGACATGTTAAGTGACAAGGGTTATCTCTCTGAAGGCACGGGACTCTGCTTCCTGGAGAAATGTATCATAATAGAGGCTCTTCAGCTGTGCTGGAGTGAGATTTATGATGCTGCAGAGTCTGCATTACAGAGTGAACCCAAACCTTGTTGAACCCAGTGGACCCTGCTCTATAAACCAGGATCTTCTGCTTCTCTTCAGACGTTTGGCTAACAGACTGTTTTTGAACCATATTTGCATGGTTTTAACCCATAAACTCATTAAACCAAGAGCCTGGCTTCGTTCTTGTCCGCCTCTGCTCATCTGAGAGTCAGCGAGAGCTTTAGGGTTTGAGGAAGATGATTCAGGGATCTTCTGGGATCAGCTTTTATGGTTTGAGGAACATGATTCAGGGATCTTCTGGGATCAGCTGAGCTCGCTGTGGGTTCCTCAAGAGCGTAGCTGCCACCAGTCACAGAAGCTTGTGCGACCATAAGAGAGGAGTCAAAGTTATTGAATAGAAGTTTGTTTTGGTAACTGTGAGGGAGGGATGCCATCCCTCTGAAGCTATAATGGCTTTTATATTTGAAAGAGTCGGTAGTATGATTCGTTGAAGAGAATCGTTGATGCCGTGGGAAACAGAGCCGTACGTCGGAGGAACGTTCAGTTTCAGCTTTATTCATGAAAAGTGTTCGAGTTATCATCTTTACAAAGAAAGAGTCGAGTCAGATTCGCTGAAACGAGTCTTTTATCAAACTGACATAGTACAAAGTGTACTAAGCTCCTCCCACCGCTCGCGCAGGGTTACCTGTAAAGGTGATCCCCGAATATAGCTGCTAGCGGTTGTGATTCGGCCAAGGAACTGTTTTTTTTCATTCGTGAGGGATTCTCATCTTTATATTCTCTGAGTAATCTGGCTGTAAGAGAGAGATTGAGATGAAAATGAAGGCCTTCTTTCACATAGTAATGATTCCGGAGACAGGGATACAGAACGCAGCGGCCATTTATTAAAGAAACACAAATATAAGATCTCATACCTTAGAGCAATCTGAAAGGTCGTCGCAGTGCGGGCAAGCGCATCCATAGAACATAGACAGTGACCATAGAACATAGAAAAAAACCCAAGAGATGGATTTTTTTTGTCCCTTCAAGTAGGGAGATCCTACTACATCAGTTCCGTGGGTGTTCCGTCTCTTTCTCTCTCGCTCGCCCACTCAATATAGCAAGATACAACACACAAGATAGCACCCTAGACAATCACTAGATAGACATTAATATCTAGATTACTGATTAACTATAATGATTACATTATCCAATTACATTCCCCCCTTTTTTGTCACAAAAAAATTAAATCAAAAGCCTTTCAGTGAAACCTGAGTTGAATGCATGTAGTCATGAAGCAGTCGTTAAGAGATAAAACATTTCTATCTAAACCGCTCTATCTGTAAATGAAAGAGAACTATGCAATGTATGTTATTCTTAGCTAATGAGAATAACGAAGTGAAACGAAAACATGAAGATTATGTTTCCCACTACACGCCATTTTCAGCTTTGCGAATACACCTGCACTCAACTCAGGTTTCACTAAAATGCTTTTGATAAAAAATCAGTTCTACTTTTTTTGGGCCAGTGTCTTCCTCCAGTCAAAACCAAGAGGTGATGCTAACAGCTGAAGCACTAGATGCTGTATCCAATAACAGCAAACTTGAGTCTCACGACCAATCGCTGCAGAATGATCATGAGGAGGAGGAGTTTTCTACGAAAGAGTCACAGAACAAATCATTTTGTAGCCCTTGAAAATTCATGTGTGTTTTTTTTTTTTTTTTTTTACCTTGCGTTGATATCATCCTGCTGTTTGAGACACCAAAACGCAAACATTTTAGAATCACAAAACTGGCTCTTTAAAGCAATCAGTGTGATGTCCACACGTATGAGGATTGTGGTTTTCAGTTTAATGTTTGAATTAAAGCAGTCTGTGTTATTATTTTAAAAGATATCTTAGATGCGCTTCTCTGAGAGTGAACATCCAATCGATGAACAGCTCTCTGTTGTAAATATCCAATGAGGGAGGGCGAATGTTAGCGGCGTTCCTTTTCTCGCCCCTAACCCTTGACCCGAAGAGGAAGAGCTGAAACTTGAAGTGGAACTCCACAGGGAAGCCACCTTTCTAGTTTTACAACAAACAATTGTGTTTAACAAAATTGTACATATCATAAACGTGACGATGGTGTAACGTGACTTGAAAGTTTTAAAGTAAAATAAAATAAAAAACACACTTTCACAGTTAATTCTGTTGATTCAAATTGTTCAATTTCTGGTGTCATTGGTAGTTTCTGGGTTTCCCTCGTGTAGCTGCTCTAGGAAGCTCCCGATTGGTTGGAATAGTCTCGAATGTCTAGAAAAGTAAAACAAATAAAAAAAGTCAACTTCCTTCATGAATATGAGGATTTCTGCACACTCCATCTCGCTTCACCCCACTCTTCATGCCAGACTACCCTCTCCACCTTCACATTCTATATCTGTTCTGTATTGAATATTCTTTGTATATCGCACCTACCCAATAATTAGCATGTAAATCACTCGCTAAACATGCAAGTTCTCCTCTGTCGGTTCACTCGAGCTCTCCTGAAGTGTCTGTGTAACATTCCATTCCGGATCTTTAAATCCACCTTTTTCAGTCATTATCAACTCAGCTCAAACCAGTCGTCAGGTCCCCACATCACCTTTTTCAGCTCCAGTGAAGTGAAAGTGTGACGTGAAAGGGTCAGATCTGGAGTGAGCCATCCCCAGTGTGTGTGCTCTGCGTGTAACCCATCACAAATGTACACACACACACACAGCAGTGAACACACACACAGCGTGAGCAGTCACCCGGAGCAGTGGGGGCCATGGCTGCGGGGCCCGGGGAGCAGTCGGGGAACTGGTGCTCGCTCGAGGGCTCCACAGCTGGGGTTGTTGAAGATGGAGAGCAAGTGTTCCATCGCTCACTCCACCTTCAACTCGGTGGACCTGGGGATCGAACCTGCGACCTTCCGATCACAAGTCCATCTCTTTATTCACCAGACCACAGCTGCCAAAGGCACAATTGCCAGTAGGTGATTATTTGACAATACATATCAATTAAATGTGAATCTGATCAATAAAACAAGCTAGAGATTTGTTTTAATGCTCAGAGCATAGCAGTAAACGGCTCTATAGCCCAGGATCACCTGTGAGAAGAGGCGCTATTAAAAGCTGTCTGGAGGCTCCTACGTGCTGCATCTTCTGCTGTGTGTGCAGGGTTTGTGTGTCGGCTCGTCTTCGGCAGCTCTCGGTGACGCTGACATCATCTGAGCATTGCAGATGAAGGTTCATGCAGTTCGCTGAGACACAGCAGAGGAGTCGAGGACTTTCTGCTCTTAACCCTTCAGACTGTATGTTCACTGTGATTTAGAATTTGGCCTCTCAGCTGCTGCAGGGAACGTTTTCTCCATGTTACGTGCCTTGAGTCACTTGAGTTTGATTTAAACTGTTTCGTATAACGTTTGATTCAGGTTTTGTGTTTGTGATTGAAATCAGCTTAAACTTCGATGATTGGGTCTACGTTGATCCGGGTTGGTTCGTAACAGAGTGCCTCACATTCAAAAGAGGCGGAGTTCTTCAATTCGGGGAGCTCGTTCCGTTTGTGTGAATCAGCTTGTTGTATTTCAAAGATAAAATGAGGCTTGTGGTGTGTGTCCGTTTGTCCGTGTCGGTGACGAGCTCCGGGTTCCAGCTCCGTCAGCAAAGACCTTCACGTTAATGTTTAGTTTCGATGTTCATTTCAGAAAGATTTGTGTTGTTGTTTTGTAATATGATTATTTCTTCTTCATTTAATTATTTGTGGCTTGGTTAGCTAACGTGGTGGGAGGCCTATTTTTATTTTTTGGTTTATCTTTTTGTCAGGAAGTTTAGGGAAGTTGTGTTGTACTTCTACATTTGTTGTCCGTTCGGGAATTTTGTAGTTTTTTTTATTTTATAGGGGTTTTGTTTGATATTTTGGCCTTTCTCTATCCCAGTCACCTTGATTCTTTAATAACGAATGTTTTTTTATCTTTGCATTAATAAAATAGTAACTTTGAATGGGTGGTGGTGGCTGGAACTCTTCTTCGGGTTGAGATTAAAATTATTCTCCACACTCTCCTCACCTGAAAACGAGTCGTGACACTGCAGCTCTTCTTGAAATCTTTGGTACAGTTACTGCTGTGTTATTAATCGGAATCGAATCGCATTACATCGGCGCGATGTGCAAATTGCAAAGACCGGAATTTTTCTTTTTCCCTCACTGTATTGCTCTGCTGTGTTCTGAAAGGTTTCGGTTACTTTATCAATTCAGTTAATGATGTTAACATTAACCTTATTTTACCAGTGTACTTGTAAATTGAAAATGTAAATGTGTCCTCTGCTCAACTTTATCGTTTATACTTCACTGGAGATGATTAGCTTAAATAAATCAGAATTTTTAGCGACTACTTTCTGTCTCACCCTTTGAACTCTGTGGCATATAATATGAAGTGGCTAGTTTAATGTTGATGCAGTGATGCTTCCTCAAAGTTCCTCATATATATATATATATATATATATATATTTAACCCCGAATCTGTTCATGTTAATCATTCCGCATGATAAAACGTTTGGGGACCATTGCTCTAGAACATCTTCATGGTTTCCGTCTCAAAAAAAGTCCTGCGTGAATATCCCTGAAAGAATCCGTCTTTTATCACCACGAAGAGGCGTCGGTGTGTGTGTTAATCAGAGGTTAATGAAGGCAGTCCTGAGCTCGTCACAGCGTCCTCTCGGTGTGTGGAGGGTCAGAGCTCGCCCCTTCACCTGTGAGGACTCAGCATGCGGCATACCTACAGGAACTTACACAAGAGCTCAGATCTGGTGAGGCTTCCGTTCTGTCTCTGTGAGTGGGTCAAACGAGACAAGAGCGCAGAGGTACGGGAGAACTGAACTTTAAGCGGAACCATCCTCAAGCTCATGGTAGCGGATGCCCTGAATTAATTTAGGCGTGTCCCGGAGTGCACTGTGAGGAGCACCTGGTTTCTTGCAGCTAAGCTCCCACTCCTCTGAGCTCTTCTTATGGGTGCTGATCGGTTGCAGGTGCTCACCTGCGTTCTTCTGCCACGCTGTCTGCTGGAGCGTCCTCTCAACGCTAACCCCTCGTTCAGCTGCAGCAGTGTTCAACCGGAACACTTCCGTCTGTCCTGTGTTTATTTCATCATCTTTATCTTGACCAGTGCTGACCCAATTATTTTCTGTCGCCCCCCCCAGGAAGAAAAAAACATCTCGCCCTTCCCTGCGCAACTATAAATAGTCTTATTTGTCTTTAAATTAGTTATAAGTACAACTCTGCATAACACAGTATCCTTATTAACGTATGAGAAAAAAAGAATGAAAAATTACTAACTTACAACAAAGAATAGCTTTATTAACTGTAGCAGAAAAGATTAAAGGTGCAACTGAAATGTAAAAAAACATTAAATCCTTAATAAAACTATAAACATTGTTTGGCTGATCGTGATTGCTGCCAATATTCGGATATTTTCGCTGAAAAAACTCAAGCAGTTTATCAGCGTGATTGGAGTGTAGTGTCTTTAAGTGATGCTTCATTTATTTGGCTTCATGCTGTCTGCTGCAACATTGTTAGACTCAGTAAGCACACCTGTCTCTCCTCGTCTCCCACCGCAGTCACAGAGAAGCCAAGCGCTACAAACGCGTTGTCATATTTCCTCGTCTTAGCTTTCGGGAGACTTTCGTTTGTCTCTTTATCTCCTTCTCTCTTCACCTGTCTTCTACACTTCGTGTCTACACTTCACACTCTGCCAATGAGAGCGCCACTGCCCCCTAATGTAGTGGAGTGGTATTGCACTGTATTCTAGAACTGTAAAAAAAATAATATTAAAAAGCATGTTCCCCGAGGTCCAACGCACCACCTTGACGGAGCCTCACACCCCACTATTCGAGAACCACTGCTCTTGACAGACACAAGAGCTCTTCAAAACCGGAGCATGACATTTCAATTGTTAATATAAAATATTAATTATTATTACCCCGTTCAGACCCTATGTCCATTTCAATAGACATCATATTTTATCTGACATTTAGTTAATGGTAAATTTTCCAAAAGGAATAAAGTGAATTTAGTATATTTTTGCGTCAGCAGTAAAATATCAGGAAAACCCAGAACAGGAGTAGAAAGAAAAAATCTGGAGATAGAAAATATTAGCACACCTGAATCCTCTTTTAAATCGGCAGACTGATATAGACATGCTGCTTTGTGTATTGTTAGTTGATTCAGTTGCTGATAATTCAGGTTAAAATTAAGTGGGAAACTATGATTTTGTGAGTTTCTCTGAAATTGATTTTTCAGTCAAGATCTATTGTTTGTGTTTTCTTTGTTAATTATATCATATTGAAAACCCAATGTCTGTGTTAGCCCCCCTGTGTTAGCATTAAAATTCAAATTAAGGCTAATGTTACAAGCAGAACTAATCTTCTTCAAGCAGAAAAGATCTTCTAAATCATTAGTTAGCTGCGCTTGGATATTTGCTGCGAGAACACAATCACACAGATGCTCTGTTCTGGAGTCAGTTTTTTAAATTGTTTACGCCGATATTTTCCCTGTCAGGACTTTCCGCACCTTTATTTAACAGAGCTGTGTTCTAGCGGATTTTAGAGTATTTACAGGTAAATTCTGCGCTAAAACAGGTGGCATGGACGAATACATCACAAGCTGCAAGTACATTTTAAGAGTTGCTGATTGTGTGTGAAGGAATTCTTTCATTGTACTTTTTTGCTGGTTATTTTATGTGAAGCGGAACAACTTGCTTGTTATAATCGATATAAATAAACATTACTTACAAACTTACTTAGGACAAAAAAAAGAGTGAAGAAAGTCATTAATTTGCATGCACATTCTGTTTAGCATTGTGCCAGATTTTAAATGCATGTCGCATTAAATGGAGCTTTGGTTTTGTTTTTTACAAAAGTTTATACAGACAAGAATCACCACATAACACCGATTTTAGCGTAATAAGACAGCAACTTGTTAAAGTATTACAAATCCTAGCAAAGCTCTGGTAAAGTAACGGTGCTGTGTAGGAACACCGCCTGATCCCACTCTCACCGCTAGCGTCTGAAAAGCTCCTCGGCTGAACGCCTGGTTTTATCTCAGCCGGTAGAACATGTTCAGAGCAACAGCTTGAGCGTGAACTTTATAGCCTTCTTTATTTTTAAATCCCCCTCGGCTAAAACCAGACAAATCTGAACAAATACTAAACAATAAACTCAGAGAGCCGAACCAAACGATGGAACCAGAGGGTGCAGTGACAACAAGGCCACCCCTAATTCAATTACACGGGGCTCCCCATAAATCTCATCTGTGGCTTATGAGGACGCCCGCCCCGGGCCGAGCGTGCTGCGTGATGGATTCCACATCCTGCTGTAATGAGAGGAGCACGGGAAACATCCCAAGAGCATGTGCAGGACTGCTTGAGTTTCTGTGATTGTGAGAGCCGGTCGAGGCAGGGCGGATAGCTCAGCGGGGCTTTCTGAGGGGATCCCTCGCGCGCCCACTAACGCCATCTACAGAGCCGTCTGACCACTGACATCCGCCTCAACACTGTAAGAGATACGAGATCTGACAGAAGACTGAGAGAGATCTGAGGGACAAATCACTCGTTTATCTACGGTCACAAATCAGCTCAGCACCAGAGTAAATCACAGATCAGGTGACTGTATGACAGCCAATCAGAGCGCTCAGATCACTGGGTTCGGATCAGATAGATCTACCAGGGGTTCGCTCCAAACAGGGGGAGTCTGCTTTCAGTGACTATGCTGCCCGCAGCTGGAACCAGCTTCCAGAAGAGATCAGAGGAGCTCAAACTTTAGTCACTTTTATATCCAGATAAAAACTAATCCATCTAAAATGTGTTTATTGACTGAGCTCTTTTGCCAGCGATGGGTTGCGGCTGGAAGGGCATCCGCCGCGTAAAACATATGCCAGAGAGTTGGCGGTCTATTCCGCTGTGGCGACCCCGAAAGGGAAAAAGCCGACATGAAGATGAATGAATGGATGGATGACTGAGATCTGCTGGACGAGCAGAAAACTTCTGTTTTTCTAAGAATTTTAATGTATTAAGTTTAGCTTTTTGTTATCTCGGATCTATTTCTATTGTTTTGTAAAGCACTTTGAATGTCTCTGAAAATGAAAAGCTGAGAATTGTAACTTATTTTAAAACTAATTTTTAATGATCCTAAGAGCTTTTGAATTGAAAGATTAACAAAACTTTAAAACAGGGATATCCTTGAAATGGCCGAGTTGCCGTCAGGGCCTTAAAAAGAAAAGAAAAAAGAAAGAAAGAAAGAGTGCCACTGCGCGGATCCTGAGCAGAAGTCTGGTCAGAGCACATCACTCCAGTCCTCAGGTCTCTACACCGCCTGCAGAGACTCTCGGAATAGAGTTTAAAGAGCTGCTGCTCGTCTAGAAGAGAAGCTCAGAAGAGGAACATAGAACAGATCAGCTGACTGTATAACAGCCAATCAGAGCGCTCAGATCACTGGGTTCAGACAAGATAGATCCACCAGCGGTTCGCTCCAAACAGAGAGAGTCTGCTTTCAGTGACTATGCTGCCCTCAGCTGGAAACAGCTTCCAGAAGAGATCAGAGGAGCTCAAACTTTAGCCACGTTTAAATCTAGACTAAAAATACATTTATTTAAATGTGCATTTACTGATGTTCTGCTGTACAAACAGCTCTGCACCTTCTGTTTTTCTTTTATCCAATGAAGTTTAACGCATTTGATGTCAGCTTAATTCCTTGCTTTTATCTATGGTCTGTTTTTAATCGTTTTCCCAGCGATGGGTTGCGGCAGGGAAGGGCATCCGCTGCGTAAAACATATGCCAGAGAGTTGGCGGTTCATTCCGCTGTGGCGACCCCGAAAGGGAATAAAGCCGATATGAAGATGGATGGATGGATGTTTTTAATCGTCTGTTTGATCTGTTTTCTTCTGCAAAGCACTTAAAATTGCCAATGTGTGTGCGAACATGTGCTCTACTAATAAAATCCCTTGCCATGCCTAGCCCAGAATTAGATTATTTTCACACAAAACTAACAGAACGTGACGAGCGCATTCATTTCTAATCACTAACTTCAACTCGAGGTCTAAGCAAGAAAATCTAAAATTTTGGAGCTCTTTTAGTAGCAAAATAGTCTCCTAATTCACTCACACGATAGATTTGGCTGTTGAAACACTTGAGCGTCTCCTGATTTGGGAGTGCATGTTTTTTTTTTTTTTGTTTTTTTTAATCAAGCTTTATTTTTACTTTGTAGGAGCAAGCTCATATGAGCAACTGATATTTAAAAAAAAAAAGCCCAAAAACTACTAACATAAATAACATGCTTAAAGTTGCTTAATATAAGCAGAGAGAAAAGATTTATCTGAGAGAACTTCAGCGCCCATCAGGTTTGTTTGTTTGTTTGTTTCCTTTATGGAGAGATCGTCTCAGCTATTTATTATTCATTATTGGGTTCGCTAACCATCAACTGTTTAACGGGGATCCTAGCTGCATCGATCTGCTTTTAACAATGAAACCGTCCTGGAATCTGCAGCCCTCCTCTCGCCCTCTTGATGATCAATAGGAAGTGACTCGTCTCGCAATGCCTCGGCTGACCACTGGAGGCTGTGAGCAGATTCCCATTAGCACCCATGTTAAATACACCTGTTCGTGCTGATTAAAACACGACTAAACGCTTGTATCTCGAGGTTTGTGATTGCTATCACTAGTTTTGATCTTCATGCCCACTCTGAGAGGGTGATATATTTTGTTATTCCTTTTTATAGTTATATTAAACTTTTATAGTTTTGTATAATAAAAGGCTGGGTTAATCGAGTGAGAGCCACTCACAACACGTTTCATTCTCATCATTTCACCATCACATAACCCTGTTTTTGCTTGTTCTGACTCTTTTGCTTTGTTAAGGAGGAAGAGACTGTTTTACCAGAACTCTGATCCTCATTTGCGTCTGACGTCACATGCGCTACGTCTATTTTATTTACAATTAATGGATCAGATGTACTCCAGGCCATGCTCAGGCATATAGAAATAATAAAATCCCTTGTTTTTGATTATATCGTTTTTTTATGTAATAAACACCCGAAATTGATATCATTATCGAAGATCAATTGCACAGGATTTGCACTTCAGTGTCTCATTTTGCACTCAGTGTCTCTTTCAGCCACTGAGATGGACATTATTAATCCCTTCAGATAGAAACGACCTTAGAAGTACAGAAAAAGCAAACAGCGGCATTAAGTAAAGAAACTCAACCATGAGTTAAACTCACACTAGAAACATTTAAG
>UELW01000394.1:0-66957 GCA_900490495.1 Danionella dracula | reverse complement strand
AACAAATATGTCATTACCATCATTGCGTGCATGGACCACAGCGTTTAGGAAATCTAGCTAAAAGTTTTTAGCTTTTTTTGGTACTGTGTTTTATCTGTCAGATACTGTCAGTCAGCCAGATGTCCTGACCACTGATTGACATTTAATGTGTTCACATCTTCCACCTCAGCCTGTCTCTGCCTGTTTCTGTCTACCTCTGTAAAATATACATGTGCTTTCGTGAGCATTAGCAGCTCTCCTCTCTGGCACATACTTAAACTTAAACACGCTCAGTCATTCAGGATGACCCGGCCAGACAAACTCCAGCAGTCTGACTCCATCAAACACTCAATCTCTCTGCTGTCAGTCTCTATAAACCAGCCTCGACGCCTTATTGAGTCGACATTAAGAAAAGAAGCCCTGACCCTCCGATCAGACAAGCCCAAGCACTCACACAATCTCCAGGTGGAGTTTTCCAATTATCTTCCCAAGTGAGACCATCTGATGCATGGTGGTCAGAACAATGGCTCTGTCTGAAAGATTTATTCCATTTAGGAAGGCAAGGTTCACAGTGTAGTACTTTCGAAACCAAAAATAATCAAGATTCTGGTTGGGGCACATATGAAATATGAAATGTTAAGCTAAATGTGTATATTTAGTGTGTTATTCAGCTTTATTTTAAAAATAAGTTAGTCTTATAAAGTGTTATACATACCAGAAGAAATTATCATTTACAATACGTTTCTCTTACTAGATTCTAGATCCAGACATTTTTTGCTATTTTTCCTGCCAGGTCAAATAGCTTTCTATTGGCTGTTTTATTTATCTCTTTTAAGGGGGTTATCAAGACTCAGATCACTTCTTGGCAGACAGCTCATCTAAAGGAAAAGCATCATTGGGCCAAATTATTTTAATCTGTGTTTTCTCATTCCTGAAACACAAGGGTGTTATTCGGCCAGAGAAAAATATAGACATAGTGACGACCTGGCTGTGTGGTGACACAGAAAGTCTTTGGGCACACGCATGAAAGATTCCATCCCAAACTTGTCCCAATGTGTTTCCTTAAATGTGAATCTATTTACTCTGCAAACCTGCTCAGCGTCTTGGCAATTATTCGTTCAAATTTTTTTATGAAATAGATCTAATATTTTCTATTCACAGAATTAAAAAGAACTTGTTCTAATGACACAATGCTTCTTTTGCACTGCAGTAAAGAAAAATGGACCAGTAAATACATTCATGTTTGGCAGATGGTTTGGAAAGTTGGAAATCTTGTGTATCCAGTAATCTGTTAAAGTTTCTAGAAATCTTCACTCAGGTGGTTATGAGGATGGTTATGAGGATGGATGATTGAGGAATGGGGTTTAGTGATTTAGTAATTTAGTGCTGTCATTTTATGAGAGCTAGATTGGAGTAACGTTAGAAATGTGACTTCCAGTGGACAATTCATACTTAGAAATGTACATAAAATAACACAATATTCTGCCCTCGTAGAACTAGAACTAAAGAGTCTTCATCACTCTTCAGCCTTCAGTTATTTACAATGTAAGGCAGAGACTATATGCTAATTTGAGTTATTCACAGATCAAAACGTCTTTTTGAAGAAGCTGGTGCTGCCTTCAATATTTCAAACATGTTTCATGTTTTAATAAGAATTTGCTCCTCAAGTTTCACTTAAATACTTTAATATGTGCTATATTCTGTAGAGTTTAGAATTATTCATGCTTGTCTGATTTGTTTATTTGCAAATCTAGATAAATAGCCAAAAGATTAAGTATAGCAGCCCTAGCTTGTTGTAACAATATAACTTTATGTGATGCTTTTAGTGACAATTAATAAATATAACAATTACTCCTAAGATTAATTAATATATAAAAAGATTTTTTTTATGCAAAGAGGACCTTTAATATATCATTCCAACATACATAAATTCTGCTTGAAAAAACAAGATGTAGATTTCAGCAGCACTCTGTAACACATGAGTAAAAATGATGTAAGAAACCCAATACGTTTCACATTCTGCAAATACTGTAAGAAGATTTTAAAACTGCTTAGGGTGTCAGTCTAAAAGTGTGGGCCAGCTTATTATGTCCATGTTTAGCAGATTTGTAGAAAATATCTGTCCATGTTGCTCTAGTGCTCACATAGTCTCAACTTCTCAAGTGTAGACTCCCAATTACCGTCCCAACTGGGAGCATCTGATGCATGGTGGCCAGAACAATGGCTCTGTCTGGAAGATAACTTCAATTGAGTAATAGCAGGCTTAAATAGGTTTTTCAGTAGTGACAGAGGGTGGTTTCTATCCCTCTATGAGGAAAAGCCCTGTCCCATGGATCACGCTGGGGGCTGGCCTATGGTCGCCCATCCCTCAACAATTCTATAATGTAATCTGGAGCTTCTCTCAGAGCAGACAGGCCTCTACAAACAGTATTAGTGTGTAAATGGAGGAAGCGTAATAAGAAAGCGTTTGGGCCACAAGAGGACAAGAGCAAAAATAACACAGGAAGCAATCCTGTTCCCAGAAGTCCTTGTGCTCATCTTCAATACTCAGCAGAGCTTATTATCCAGCCTTATATAAAGATTGGTCTAAAACGGGGCCAAGTGTGGGAATCACACAGGGCGGCTGCGAATTCAACCCATTAAAATCAGCCTTTTAGAGGAGCCTTATTTATTACATCTCGACGCTTCCTCTTTCCAAATATAATCCTGACGGCTTATTAGGCATATTCCTCAGCAGTCTCACTCTGTCATGTTCCTCTCACTGTCTTTTTTAAGAGTTTGGAATCCATTTATGTGCCACATATATTGTCTTTTTAGTTTTCATTGTGTCACCCATAAATAACCACAGAGCTTATTACAGGTTTATCATCTGCTAAAGTTTTGAAACAAAATATCAATTACTAATTTAAGCGTTAGAAAGTTAAATATAAATAAATGAAAGTGTAATTTGTTACTGACCATGGCATGAATTTATAAATCATGCTATACCAGAAGAAAGGTCTTAAAAGGAAAACATGCAAGCCTTTTTTGTTCAATTCAGAGTTACTTATTTTGTTTTGTATTGTGTGATATATCTCAAGCTGTGATATAGTCAAATAACTGTAAAACCAAAAAATGTATGTTTTAAAATGATAAAACCCCTGTCAACACCATGATACTTCCTCCTCACCATTATGGTTGTATGCTGTACAATGTAATTGTGTTGCATCTAAAACATTATTGCATTCTTGATGTGTCCACCTGCTATGTAAAAAATAAATGGTGCTTATTAATCACACTTGACCTTGTTTTCGTGTTGAACTTAGTATATTTGATTTATTTGCAGATGATCTGGTGAAGACATTGGAGAGTGTCTTTGTTTTTCAAGAGGGTCTAGAGAGCAACATAAACACATCGACTGCTTACGACGCAATAGTGGTGGAACAATGGACAGTAATTACTGTAAGTTTTGCAGACACACAAAATCCCTATTCCATTCGTCTATTTGCTACAGTGGGTACTAGGGATGCACCAATACACCATTTTTTTTCAATATATGTATGAGTATTTTCATCTGAGTACTTCCCGAACCGAGTACCAAAACTAGTAGATACAAATACTTGAACATTTTTTTTATTACAGTTTTATTTCTATGACAAAATTTTGTTTTCATCACTCTTTCTTACTTAAGACAGAAGCTTTTCTCATTGAAAGAAACTAATTCTTTTGAACCATGTTCTCAGACAAACACCTAATATGACATAACAATTTCACTGTGACGCCTGTGAATCTGTTTGTGCTCCAGTTCCACCCGGCCTGAAATATCGCTTGTGCCCTACTATTACACTGTCAGCGATACACAAAGTTTTTATGTTTTGTCTTGTAATACAATTGTCTGGTTGACAATGAACTAGAATAATTGTGCCTGCCATACACCGAAAGAAATCCCCCTACATTCAAGTCTCTGTGTCAACTCCTCAGAATCCTTTTTCTACTCTATCTCACACTAATAGAAAAGCATTACATAGCATTTTAATCACAGCACCAACAAAAAAAATTTAAATATATGCCAGTACTTAAAATCTTTAATTAATTGTAATATAACTTATAGAAATACTTGTGTTGCGTAAACTAAACATAATGTTTAAACATAATGTCAGCAATTTATGTATTAGGCCATTTCAAAATCAAGTATGTAATAAATAACAAAATATGCAAAGCCAAAACAAAAAACAAATACAACAGTCTAGTTTCAGGTATATACAAGATATATTTTTGTATTTAAACAAAGGTTATGGGTTTACTGGAGTCATTTTAGTACCTAATCTAAACCTCACCTTTGGCCAAATCAGTTTTTCCCCATACTATAAATTATTTAAGTTATGCATATAAATAGCTTCTAAAGTTGTTTTAAAATAATTGATTTCATGCTAGCCATTAAAAACAAGTATGAGAACATAACTAATGATGAAACGTTTGAAACGATCCCTGCCAAACCTTCATATTCCACACACAACTTCGAAATATCTCTGAAGTAGTGCTGGGTTTTCTGTGATGTATTCGGATCAGCTCTTTGAAAGACTGTACTTTATCAGCATTAATAGAGATTATTACAGGTATGAGAATTAATGCAGGGGCATGAGAACTGACCCAGATCGCGTCAAGAACCCTTGAGGAGCAGGGCTGGTCGTGAGAGAAAGAGTGCAGCAGGCTGTGTTTACACCCTTTTTAAGTGCAAATTTAGACATTTCATTATACATTCAATTTTTTTCAATTTTCAAAAGAAGCCTTAATTCTGTCCCAGCAGCAGAAGCAGAATTATGAGATTGTATGTGACTGTCAACCAATAAAGAGGAAACACACCCATCTGAGCTACAAATATGTTACACCTTCATTGAATTCGAGCTGACCCTTAATACTGTTCTAAGCTATTCAATAGCTTGTGCTAACTGTAGACTTTGTTTTAGCTAGATATTTTTGAAAAATAATGCTCTAGATTTACACATTTAATTGAAGCAATTTCTCAGGAGGCCATGCTTGAGAACAAACCATTTGAACCCATAACACCCTCCTGTTTTAACTTATCTGAGTTTATAACTTATAGAAGTCGGTTTAGGCGTCATGGTGGCGCAGTGGGTAGCACAGTCGTCTCACAGCAAGAAGGTCACTGGTTCTAGGCTCAGCTGGGTCGGTTGGCATTTCTGTGTGGAGTTTGCATGTTCTCCCCATGATCGTGTGGGTTTTCTCCGGGTGCTCCGGTTTCCCCACAAGTCCAAAGACATACGATATAAGTGAATTGAGTAAGAACGATTGCCCATAGTGTTAAAGTGTGAATGAATGAGTGAGTGTGTGTGAATGTTTCCCAGCGATGGGTTGCTGGAAGGGCATCCGCTGCGTAAAACATATGCCAGAGTTTACGGTTCATTCCGCTGTGGCGACCCCAAAAGGGAAGAAAGCCGACATGAAGATGAATGGATGAATGAAGTCGGTTTAATCTGAACACACACTTTTCCCCTGAAATTTGTAAAAAGTTGATCAGAAATTAAATTACAAAAAACAGCAATCAAGGACCAGTTAATCTTTTTATTTTGTTACAAAAACTCAAATTTTGATATCTCAAGAGACAAAATTAATCCGTTCCGGGGTGGCATTGTTATGCATAATTTTTTCATATGTAAAGTAAGTTTTACATGTAAAATGCCTTTTCTGTTCCAAACCACATGGAAACAACTCTAAGAATTTAAAATACAATGAAAAGCCTGAGAAAATAAAGTAGAAGTCTTCATTCAATTCTGAAAAGTACACATTATAAATGTAATAAATAAAAAAAAAAACAATAAAAACAGAATAAAATAAATGAAAAATAATAACTCTTACCTTTTGAGTGAGGTGAGAGGTGGTGGTAAGGGAGGAGAACGGATGGTAGAGGAGAGCCATGGCCATAAAAATACACTTTGCCAAAAAAACAACACAAACAAATTCACGAATTTAAGACACCAACATGAAACTGAAAGCGTACATGAAGGCAGGGAGAGCTCTTCCAGTAAGACATTAGGGTGTCAGACAACCAATAAGAGAGCAAGATACTAAGCATGAGGACACAGCATCATGGCTTAAACTGACCAATAGGAGGGCAGGATACTACCCATGAGTATGTGTGATTGCGGTCACATGATGCCCAGTGTTTTATTCTTCTCGAATTTCAAATGTCGTATTTCTGGGGCACGTTTGTTTTATATCTTAAATTTTTCATAATGTGAAACATTTGCATCCAGAGGTACCACTCTATTAGAGAATACAATTTCTTAGATTTTAAGCATTTAACCAGGAAATTTTCTAAGTATCAGTGAACAATCCTCCAAACCCAAACTTTTTTCCACTAAAATGCTAAACTAAAGCATTGAAGCTAAAGCTTCTGAGCATATTTCTGAGTATTTCAGTGTTCACAATAGAAAAATGCCAATGTTTTTTTTGTTTTCTTGTCTCCGATTGGACTTTAACCTTTTCCAGATCCATGATGGAAAATCTGAACTAAATTGGATCAATTTCTTTGTAATCGGCATATTTTGTGAAGAAACCTGGGATATTATTTGGGGCAATATCGACCAGCCCTACTCTGAAGTTCAAATCTAGGCCATTCACACAACTTATCTCTTCCTTTCCTTCTGACATAAGGATTTACAAACAGATGTGTTGAGAATGACATGCCATTATGGTTCAACGAGAGCCTGTTTAAAGATTGGCAGATGGGACTGTGAGACAATCAGATTCTACTCCAGAAGCTCCTGCATGAGTTGGTGCTAGTTTAAATCAGACAATGTACCAGTTTTCACTATTGATTCTTCTCAGACCAGTTTCCATTTGGTCTATTTGAGAAAGATGTGTGTCTCCAGCTGCCAGTGTTGTGTTGGTTAGTACTGTGTGTACTGATGGTATCAGCGTAATCGAGTTTTGAGCTTTAATCTTGGAGCCCTTGTTCGTCTCTCTTTGGCTCTCTACTGCTCATCCGTGTCGGTGTCTGCAGCTGTGTGTGCGGTGGAGGAACACTTTCTGTGTTGCCTCATTGATTTAAATCAAAGTGTACCCCACACCTCGCAGCATTTAACATGATTCAAATTTAAGAGTAGATTAGCCAAAAAATTATATTCAGATTTTCCTTTGCTAGTTGAAAGAAAAGCTGTTTTATTTCCAAGGAATCAGAAACCATTTCTTATGAGGTTATCAGGATTCTTGCTCAAGATGTCAAGTTCGTGCATGGATATTTCACAGATGGTTTTGTGGCTAATACAGAAATACATGTTAACTGATATGTTCAGCTGCTGTCTGATTCATTTTTGGTCCATCAATCACAGTTTGTTTTTTTTTCCGTCACTAGTTCTAATGTTTTCAGATGCTGGGAAGATCAATATCTATTTGTAAATTTCTAAAGAGTATGTTATTTTGAACCGAAAAGAAAGGAACATTTTAGAAATTTTCTTTAAAAAATCAAGGTTTGATGGTACAAGCAGGCTTATATGCCTTTTTCATGTCATCTCATAATATATTGTGCATATTACTTTAATGCTTTAATTGCATAACCTTTTTATTGACGGTAAATATAACAAAAAACATACCATTGAGGCTAAAGCATAATATAGATTATTGTGAATGTATCATACTTGATTGTATTCTCTAAAAGCACTTGTTTGAGGAAACTGAGCCATGCTTGTTCAGTACAAGTCAAATTGAGTGAGAACTCTAATCTTGAGCTATAGAAAATCAATAGGTAGTGAAACCTTGAACATGAAAAGCGACAAGGTCTCTGTCACTAGAGCTCAGGGCCTGCAAATACTCGCACAAAACAGTTTTCCAATTGAGATTTCCTTGAGGAATAATCCAAGGAGCTTTACTCACAGAGCAACTTATTAGTTTTGATACACAGAGAAGGAAATTGTCTTAACAGTCTTTTCTCACTCTCACTGTGAGCTCTGGTATTTTATTATTATTTCAGTACTTCAGAAAGCAAGAAAAGAGAGAAATGAGCTGAAGCCGAAAATGAAAAACAGAGCCATTGTTATGAGAAATTAAGTCACAAGTGAAAGATGAATAAATGAGATATTTGGTTTGCTGAAAAGCTGCAAATGAAAAACTAAAAGAAGTGCATGAACAACTACTATAAACTGGTTTTATACAAAGCCTTACTTTAAAAAGCACATGTTTTTCACCGTTTTTGTCTCTGCATGTCCTCTGGTTATCTCTCTCATGCAGTTGTTGACTTTCTGACTGTTGGTCACTTTGTTCATCTTAGATTGCTTTTGTTCTTGCTTGGTTTCCCTTTGGGAATCGATGGCTTCTTGTTGTTTGTAAATATGGATTTTGTCTAGTACTAATCTGTGCTAGAACTCTGAGTCGGAAAATATCTTTTAAACATTATAAGGTAACATCAAATGTCAACTTCAGATTCTTTTCAGCTTTGAATGTAGAGAAAATTTTGATTTGTTTGTATATATATATTTAATTATAATGTGTATTATAATATACATTGTACTAATATACATTTAAAGAGCTTTAAACAAAATTACAAGCAGTTCAGAGCCTCAATAATCTCTTACATCAGAGGATTTTAGAACAGAATTTAAGCCAATCTTCATGTTATACTACCATTATGGGTACACAGTGTGAAAATAAAACATTGAAGGCAATGCAAGGCAGGTTTATTTGTATAGCACATTTCGTACACAGGGTAATTCAAAGTGCTTTACATTGGAAACAAAGAGTAAAAAAAAAAGTATAAATCAATTTACCCAGGGTTGATCTAATTTATTTGATCTGAAGGATCTCAGCTCTGTTTGGTGTGTAATCACTGATCATGTCTGTTAGGTATTTAGATGGTAAGCTATATTTGGACTTGTATACAAGCAGCAGAACTTTAAAATCTTTTCTGAAAGACCGGCAAGCCATTGAATTCGAGCCACTGCATTCTGAACGAGCCGTAGCTGTTTAAAGGTCTTTTTGGGAAGACCGGTGAGAAGAGCATTACAGTAGTCCACCCTACTGGAGATGAAGCATGATTCAGTTGTTTGGAAACAAAGCATCCGATTCTTGCAATGTTTCCAAGATGGTAATAAGCTGATTTGGTCATTGCTTTGACGTGGCTTTTGAAACTAAGATCAGAGTCCAGAGTCACCCCATGATTCCTGATGACGTAGTTATTAGGGTCTTGATACTGAGATACTTGTTAACCTTAACAACCTCCCTTTTGCTTCCGAATGCAATGACTTCAGTTTGTCCTTGTTCAATTGATGAAAGTTGTTTTGCATCCAGTTTTTAATCTCATAAAGACATTTGCAGAGAGAGTTTATGGGGTTGTAGTCATTCGGGGGATAGCTAGATAAATTTCTGTATCATCAGCATAACTATGGTATGATATCGGGTTCCTTCTTATAATTTGATCCATTGGAAGCATGTACAGGTTAAATAGTAAAGGAGCAAGGATTGAGCGTTCATTGACTCCACATGACACTGCAGTCCACTTCGACATGTAATCACCTATGTTTAAACAGAAACTTCTCTTCTAAGTATGATCTGAACCATTTTATCACAGTTCCTGTAAGACAAACATCATTTTCTACTCTATCAAGAAGGATTTTGTGGTCAAATGTGGAGAAGGCAGCACTCTGATCGAGTAGAACCAGGACAGTCACTTTTCCTGAATTGTTGTTTAACCGAATGTCATTGACTAGCTTCAGTAGTGCTTTCTCTGTGCTGTGATGAGCTCTGAAACCCCACTGGTAACAATCCATGTGTTCATTTAGGGTCAGGAATTCAATCAGTTGGTTTGCTACAATCTTTTCCATAATTTTACTAATGAAAGGGAGATTTGAGATGGGCCTGTAGTTGCTCAGTACAGTATTATCTAAGTAAACAACCGTGTGTGACTAATTTTACTCAACTGATGCTAAAATCTGAAATAGGCCTAAACATTTGACTCTTGAGCAAAAGTAATATAGATTTGCAGGAAGGGCTCTTGTTATGCAAAATCAAACTTTAAATATGAACTTGGAAAAATCTGAAAACACCCATGTTGGAATGATTTAAATTCAATCGGTGATGATGAATTGAAGGGAAAATTTAAATAGCATAAAAAATTAGGAGGCTTTTTGTCCACAAGCTAGCTTATAGTGTCATAATCTTCTCCCCTACTTGCCCCATTCGCACCAAAAATGATTTAACAGGTTTTTTGGTGTTCCCAAGCATCATGTGAATGTGTATAATAAACACAAACCAAGCAGACAACTTTTCAAAAGTTTAGCAATTGGCCAATCAGCAAAACAGGATGTCAAGTTTTTTCTTTCCAATCATAAAATGTATCACTTTGGCTTTTGACTCAGGTCACTTATAGGACCTCATTCAAGCAGAATTCAACAAAAAAAAGCATGAGTATCTGGGAATAGAAAGCATTCCCCAAAGTCCACTCCATGTTGTTAAAAACAGGATAGTGGAGAACGCAGCAATTGATGCAGTGCATAATAAGTGGTCTTTGATGACAAACAATATCTTGGACATCTTTCACATCAGAAAGGATTGTTGACTCAAATCAATGAACAAACTTGACTGAACTACCAGTCTTCACAATTATTCTGTTGACTATTTATTTGTTGACCACAAATTAACAAAGTAGTATTGAAATTTAGTATTGAAAGGTTTTGAATGCCTATTAATGATCATTATTAACCACAAATTAAATTGTTGTCTCTCTATCTGGACATTTATTTGAAGCTATTAGACAGTAAATGTTCCTGAAAAGAGAATCATAATAAATGACCCTTTGACTTGGTTAACTTTGAAAAAGGGAAAACATGAAACTTCTTCCTCGGTGAATGAGAGATGTGACAGAGTTTTAACAAGGTAATGACTGACATATAGAGCTGACTTTTTGAAGCACAGACACTAGATTAGCGCCAACCCAATTAGATCCCAAATGAAATTCATGTAACGAAACTAAGAACAGCTAACATTTTAAAAGATTAAACTTGTGTGTGATCATGACAAAACACCCTTAAGAGTGGCTAAAGTGGAGAGGTTTTGGTATAAAAGAGCAACTGAGCCTTGAAAAACACGTGTGTCATTTAAAGATGGGACCACGTTTATTTTCTGAGCTGATAGTAACCCTGCTGTTTTAATTAACATACAGGTATTTTCCTGCAATGTTTAACTAGAATAAAGAAAACTAGAAACTTATCTTACCACATGCCAGTCAGCAGGACCAAAATTGGGACATGTCAATATTTTTCTAATGTTCGCCCTCTATCTCCCCCTCCCTACTTCTCACTACCCTCTCTCTCTATCTCTCTCTCTCTCACTACTCTCGCTCTCTCTATCTCCTCTCTCATCTCTCTCTCTCTCTAATCTCGCTCTTCTCTATCTCTCTCTCTCTCTCTCTCTCTTCCTCTCTCTCTCCCTAACCACTTGACACCAATTGACTTATATCTATGTCTTTGGACTTGCGGGGGGAAACCGGAGCACTCCCGTATCACTGGGAGAACATGCAAACTCCACGCAGAAATGCCAACTGACCCAGCCGAGGCTCAATCAGGGACCTTCTTGCTACCACCTGCTTGCTACTTGCTACTTCTTGCTACTTCTGCGCCACCGTGACACCCTGAATTGTACTTTACAGAACAGAAGAATTATGGTAGAGACCAGAAATTATATGAAGTCAATGGATGCATAGGCAATATGTCAACCTGTTGAGCTGACTAAAAGAATCATCAAAGTAGAATATTCAACGACAACTCATTAGCCGTCTGCAAAAGCTTGGAGAAGTATTATTGTGCTCCTCAGGCACCAATATTTCCACTATGTGGTGAGAGTGGAAGGTCAAGTGGAAGGTCAGCACAGTCACTTGAACAGTGTGAGGTCTGTACGGTTCGCTGGGCCATTAAACACCCCCTTTGGCTATGTAACCTTTATGTGGCTTCTGCCAAGGCAAGGAGGAACGTCTCCAGGACTTAAAAAAATAACTATTTCCAGTAAATGGTGGTATATTTATTAATTTAAAACTGAACATGAGTGATTTAAAATGCTTTTTAAAGACAGACACGTGCTGTCGGTGCATGAGCGTTTGAATCTATGGATATATTTAGCTCATGCAGGGAGTCATTCGCCTCTGACAGCTCCATACACCTCAAGTGAAAAAGTGTGATATAGGTGTAAAAACAAGACTCTGCTATATTTAGCTGTCGAGAATGGAAGACACTGAGCAGAAATCTGTTTCACAGACTAAAAGTGTTTGAAACCAAAATAGAGTTCTCAAATCCTCTTGTATGGTTAATGGTGCTATGGATTTGAACCTTTCAGTGCAGCTTTTCAAAAATCATGCAACCATGCAGAAAAAAAAAATCAAAGCAAAAATTTGAGAAACCAAACATGTTTCTGCATTTTTGTGATATTTCAATATTTTATGTCAAATGACCCTTCTTATTAAAAAAAAACCCTAATATAACAAAACATATTTGGGAAAATAATATCAGCAGCAGGTGTAGATAGATGGTGCTGTGTGATACACAATATGGAATACAATATTTTATTTGAAGCCTTTTTCTTAGCTGAAATATACAAAGAAACATAGAAACCCATGATGTATATTTAAATCAAAATATTTATGTAAAACAAAATTGGAAAAATGAAAATACTAATCAACCAAAAACCAACATTAGGAAAATAATCGAATTAACTCCCCCTTGAAGCCATTGACATTCTTAATTTTTTTACTGTAGTTTTATTGTAGAAATCCAATTTTATTCAACAAAATTTTTTTAATTTCCATGTAATGTTCCGAATTAGAAAGATGACATCCAGAGTTATTTTCTTACAGATTCTCAGTTCATTTAGCTGTTCTGTACATCATACGAGTGTAGCATTGCAACAGCATTCATGCTCACGCAATCCTCCCACTGCACAATGCCATTAAACACATATTTCCTCAATCCTCCCCCACTTTTAAATCAGCCTTGGCGTTTAACTGGTCTTCCACTGGGATAGCTTCCAACAAAAACCTCTTCACACATATCCTGACTCCCCAAAGGCCTCCTCAGGAGTTTTAAGCCAAAGAAAAATCCCAAAACTGTTCCTAAGACTTCTCCAAACTCGAAACAAAATAATCTTGCCAAAACTGGGGTAAATGGTGCTGGAAAATCTACGTATATCGATGTGCTTCATAAGCAGCCATTTTATGAAGGAAATACAAAAAAAAAGAATACATACAACACAATACAGTTTGAAGGAATTCTGCAACTAAGGAGCGTCCTAAATTTGTTATTCAGCTTGCTGCACTTGCTCTTGCTGGTGCTTTTTTGATCATTGTCTTGTGGTAGACTCCAAATTCACTTCAACCTGAGGTTACAAACAGTAGACTAGACCTTGTAATTTTGGATGTGTTGGTAGACAGCCAAATTCATGCTTCCGTTAATCACTGAAAGTCACACTACCACCACCACGATTTTTTACAGTTTTTGTGACATGAGGGGACACACACCTTGAAATTCAGTCAACAGATTATTTTATCAAATTCATGAGGGTCATCTAGATGTTTTTGATCAACCTGAGAAAAGCTTTGTTTCTTTGCTCAGCATCAACTGAGGAAAGTGAGGCCTGCAGCTCTTTGGGTGTTGTTTAGGGGTCTAAATGAAATTATTGTTGCAGCTTTGTTTTCGTCACCTGTGCACTCTTGGGAAGGTTCTTCTTTGTTAAATCCTTTTTCTGTTTGAAGTTTATGATTCTCACTGTGGTTCGCTGCTGTGGCAGAACTTTAGAAATGGCTCTGAAACCTTTTCAAATGTGATTTTACAGAACTGACTTTTTAAATTTATTTTGCTCTTGGCATAATGTTTACATTTGTGGATATTTTAAACTAATTTAATAAATTTACTACAGTCCTATTTAAGTGACTGCTTGATTGCTCACAAGAGAGGGTTTTCACATTTTACCACAAATAAGTTAGAAAGCAAAAGCTAGATTACAATCTAGCATCAGCATGCTTATATAAAGTGGTTCTTCTCTTCTGATTAAAATCTGTCTCTAATAAACATAGTGGCTATTCCCTATGAAAATAGCACATGGCAAGTCAACATGCATAATTTAATAATTTTAAGTGTGTTTTTTTGTGTATAAGACTTGTGTATAACTACATATAGAGTGTTTGAAGTAGTGTTTTTTTGCTATTGCATGTCTAGAATTATCACACTGACTGTTATGTGTTATCTTTCTGAGTGTGTGACATGCGACATGGCTTCCTGCCGAGGGCAGGAGCAGTTAAACCACAGACACTTCCTTTACACTCTTAAAATAAAGGTCTTTTCAACACTCTTGTCTTGCAAGGAAGACAAAGCATTAGGGCTCGTTACACAATTTGTCTTTACTTTGAATTGAATTGAAAATAAAATCACTTAGCACACCAAGAAGTTGTAATAAGTTCTAGGGATAATGTACAGTTTAGACATAAGGTAAAGCTATATTCCATAGTTCTCAACTCGCTTTTGCAGAAATATAATTTTCCTCACAATCAGAAAAAAAGCAACGCTGTCCCAACAGTCAGTTAAAGGGTATGGTAGTAGTCTAACATCTGGCTCAGAATCTGACAATGGTGTGTGTATGCAGTGTATTCTAGATAAGAGAAACAAACTTGTGTTTAGGAACTAGAATATTTATTAATTTCTAGTAATACTGAGTTATATTTTGATAAATTCAAGGCAAGGCAATTTTATTTATATAGCTTACTTTTGTAAATATTGGCAATTTTAAAGTGCTTTACAGAAGCTAAAATACAGATAAGAGGTAAAACACATATTAGATACAAAAGCAAGGGTTAAGACATTAAAACGCAATACAAAAATCTGAAGTTTAAAGCACACTGCTGTTTAAATAGATTTTAAATAACATTTAAATAGATGTGTTTTTTTAGTCTTGATTTAAATGGGACTCTTTTTGAAGCTGGTTCCTTCTGTGGGCAGAATAGTAACTGAAAGCACACTCTCCCTGTTTGGAACAAACCTGTGATAGTTCCAACTGATTTGAACCCAGTGATCTAAAAGCTCTGTTTAACTTTGCGGCTGATTTAACACAACAAAATTATATCAAAATGTACTATTTATTATCATTTTTCAAACCTGCAAAGCAGTACAGTACATGAATTTAAAACGAAACTGTAGGTCATTGTCAAATTGTCAATATAAATAATGTTTTGTTTTGGGGAGGTATATGAGAGTGAACTCTGTCTTGATTTTTTTCCCCTCAGGGTTTACAGGTGAAGACTGATTACATTCCCCTTCTGGAATCCCTGGCTTCTTTTGGATGGAGACTCACATGTGTCTTGCCTACACCCATCATCAAGACTAACAGGTGACTAACTGACAACTTTAATGACATCATTAGCTATGTTTCCATTAGTATTTTCATTAGTCACATTTTTAGATTTTACAATTATTAATCCATGCATCATGTGTCATCACTTCTCTGTCTTTGGTGGCAGAATCATTATAAAGAAGGCTTTGGTTCAGCTGCGGCTGCATAGGCTCATAAAAGTTGTGATCTGTAGCGTTCAATGAAGTACTGTCAGCAAAAATTAACTTGTGACAAATTTGCTAGTACTGACATTCATATGGCAACTACATATGGCATTGTTGGTTAGGCAAGCAGTTGTTTAATGTTACATAACTTTTAATTGTGCACAGAAGACATGGCTGGAGATGAAATTTAATGACAAGTTAGCTTAAGATTGAACAAGTCATGGCCAATGTGAGACTATATTTACAACCAGGTTACCTTCAGGGTTACATCATTCCAGAGAACTTGATTGAAGCAGGTATTTTTTTGCTCACTAAGCATGATGACTGAGCCTCTGACGGCTGACAAAAATGTTCAGTTTTTTTGTAATTTTTTCTGCAGTTGTTGGAATATTAACATTTCTCCAAGAAAATTCCAAGGCCAACAGTCTCATGAGTGCCTTAAGCCAACTGAGAAACAAACTTTTAAAACTTTTCTTTCTTTCTTTTTTATTAATAAAAATAATAAATTGCATTATATTTATGTTTGGGTGAAGTACAATACCCATCAGTATGTTTATTTTGCAATGAATGTATTGGCTTAGCTTAATATTTTAATTAAATATATATTGTTTTACAACTTCAACTTTTATACATGGGGCAAACGTTAACTGTTTATTATTTGTCTCTGCTTGTTGTACTTATGAAAGTCTTTTTCTGTGAGCCAAATTAGAATTTTCACAGGTGTGGACAATAAAGATTTCAATTCAAAACCTAAACCAATTTAATCTCAATTATCTTTAAAGCTTTAATGGTTAGCACAGATGTTTACACCCAGACTCTATTTCCCATAACCCCCTTTGTACTGTTTCTAGTTCTCGCTGCTAATTAGTTTCAGCTGTTGACCGTCACTCTCACCAGGTGTCTTCATATCCCCAAACATTTACTTCATTATCTGAGTGAATTTAGTTTTTTAACAATGTATTACTTTCACTATTTTAACTAATTATATTTCATTTTTGTTTATTTCTAGACCTTGCATTTTTAAAAAAAATGAATATGGTGTTTGTAACACATCATTATTAGACAAACATGTCTATTTTGTTTGTACTTTACTGAATATTATCAACTTGAAAGCAGAAATAGATCTAGAAATATCCTAGCATGTGGCTGATCTCAGAAAAGAAATCATGCCCTTTTAATGAAAGCTTATGATCTGAGGAAACATGAGCCATCAGTACGCCTACAACTAATTAGAGAATAATAAACTATGCAAATGATTGGCAAGCAAACACCAATGGGAGTGGGAGAGGAGGGCGTGTGACAGTCTCCTGTGAGAAACTGTACTCGAGTGTGGGCGAGCTTTCGCTACTCTGTCATGATCTCGCTCATGAAATAAAAGAGAAAAAAATGAGGCATTTAGGAGCTGGCAACATTCTATGACTCATGGTTTGATAATCATGTTTGTGATGCTATGCTATAGTGATTATCAAAACCCTTTCCTTTACAGATTAATAATCTATTTTAACCAAAAATAAAATGATTTGTATTTGTATTAGTACCAGAAATATAAATTCTTTGTAGGTGCCTCTGATTTCCAAGATATAAACAGAGAACCATATAGAGAATAGTCACAAGAGTAATTTATTGAATTCTACAGTATGAAATGTAATGGTGTTTGAGGTTTGTTGGATGAATTATTTTATTGAGATGTAAAATTGAATTACTGTACAATACAAATAATTTGATTTTAGTGAATATTAAAATGAAACTGAAACAAGACTTTTTAGGGACAAGAAATTTTAGGTATGTAGGCATAACTTCTGCATAAAATGCTGAAATTAGACTCATAAAGTTGCTGAGAATTTGAGAAAACTAGGGATGCAACTTCATGACACAAGGGTGTCAAACTGAATCCCTGCCAGGCCAGCGCACTGCAGAGACAGAACTTAAGCTTTCGAGCAAGACTTAACTGGATTGATCAAGTGTTTAATTAGGGTTGCAGTGAAAAGGTGCAGGGTGTTGAACCTCCAGAGATGACAAGTGTGACCTAACATCTAAGCCAGAGCTTTCTATTTTCCTTAATACAACTAAATAAAACATCATTGTTGGGCCATCCGACTTCAAGGGGTTAAAATAAATAAAACATTAAAATGGTCACTAAAGACAAAATAAAGTTCCGCGTGTTTATGCTGGAATACAGAAAGAGAATTTCAATGTGTTTAAGCAGATCTGTGACCTGACAAGTCACAGATTCCATGATGTCTCTTAATAAATTGAGACATGTCTCAAGATGTGTGTGTTAAGTTCCAACCCAAGAGTCTATGAACAACAGGATTTATGCCCTCAAGTTAAACATCTAAACTGGGCTAGGGATGAGTAATCACCAAAACTATAGAGATACAAATAACAATAAGAATGTATGTCCCTCCAGTATAAACTGTAGATTTATGATATCATAGAGTGCTAGGCAATTTCGCCAACTGAGAGCCTTTCACAGCTCTAGAAGAGCTAAACAGCAATAGCTCCCAGAATTCTGATTGAGTGATCTTGATATAACTGTTGTAGTGTCACCAGTGATCAACCTTTATCAAACAGGATAAAAGTGGCTAAAAGTGAAAAAAAAAATCATAGATTATCAGACATTGAAGATAGAACAACAGACCAACACAAGCCCAGAAAGACACTCTACAGATTCAACTAGAGATCTCAGGTGCATCTAAATATTAAAGAAATGCAGTATCGTGAGCAGGTCAAACCTTCTAAAAGAGAAGCTCTGGGTTTTGTGTGCAGTTTAAGTAGGCACATTGAAACTGAAACATTCACATTTACATTTATGCATTTGGCAGACGCTTTTGTCCAAAGCGACTTACATTAGGGGAGAGACAATATGCAATTTGTTACACGGTCAAAGTCTATCTCAGCTTCTCATAATAGAAATTTCCTTGAAACTTGCTTCAAGCAATGTTGCTGATCACACTACAATAAATCATTAAAGTACATTAATACATTAAAGTTTATTTAATTATAGTTTTTGTACTTCGTTCAGTCATTTGTTTTTGTTTATTTGGTTCTTTTAGCTAACTAAACAAATTAAATAGCAACATTACTATTAATTGTAATATTGTATATAGTTACATTTAGAATTTATATATATATATATATATATATATATATATATATATATATATATTGTCTGTTAATAGTGTGTGTCTACTTTTTACTGTGGTTCATAACAATGTTAAATTGGTTGAAATGCTGGCTAATGAAAAATAATGGCTAATGGTCATATTGTAAATTGCTACTAATAGCAGAAACCAAGACTAGCTCAAACCAACATAAACAAGCAGATGAACATCTTAAAAAAAAGCAACTTAAAACAGATCAAACCTGGATTATCCTCATAGGTCGCGAAGTGAGAATCAGTGACAGCACAAAATAAAGAACTTCTAACCACAAATTTTTAATGAGTGGCTAAGGAAAATCTTAAAGCAGCTAAAGACAACTTAAAACCAGCTCAACGCAGTGTATATACAACTTTTCATCGTTTCCAGCTAAGAACTATCTTAAACTATAAACCAGCAGCTCATGACCAACTTAAAACTATTCTAAACCATCTGAAACCTACAAAACCACTAGACAATTAAAGACCATTTTAAAGAATAGAAGTTCTCAATCGGGAAGAACATTTAAAACTTTCAAGTAGCTGTATGCTATGAACCAGTTCTAACCTTCAAAATAAACCTAAATATATCTTATGCTGTGTAGACCTCTAGGGACCTCACAGCGAGTCAGATGTAATGACTGGCACAAGCTAGCACGGGGGCAGAACTGCACTGTTTACTCGCTGTAATGAAATGTCAATACAAGCTAACTGATCACTCCTGTACTAGCCTGGAAGCTTCGGGCGACGTCGAACTGAAGTTCAGCTAGTAATCTCCATCTGTCATGTCTGGCCTTTCTCTCACACGTCAGCCTTCTGTCCATCCCGGAGCCCCTGCTGATTAATTACCGCACTATTTTAAACTTTCAAAAATGCCACGACACACAACAGAACGTCTGCATGTGACTAATTAATCACACCACTGCCCTACATACAGCCGACATGTCACTTTTCAATGTCTGGATAATAGCTGGCCTTGTTTTCTTGAGTGGTGGAAACAACATGGCAACCCAAGGGTAAAATCAAGAACACTTGAGCACATTTTATATGGTAGCAGTGTAATGATGCAGTCTTGGACAACAAGTTTTAAAAAGTAAGTAAAAATAAATATATTTTGTTAAAGAAAAGTTTCTTCAGAGTACTTAATAAAGGAGATGTACAAGAGTATTTTCTCTCAATTGTACCTATTAATACTTTTATTGCGTTTTCATGCACATTGCTTTTTGCCGTAAGTCAAGTCGTTGTTTGAGTTATGACATGTAAAATGTCAGGATGTATTCACAACTTTTTGGTAAATCAAAATGGTGTGTAATGTTTCTAGAAATGTCTAGCAGATGTTAAATATAAAAAAAGCTAGTCTTTTTACTTGACGTTGAATTCCTCTGTCACAGGTGCTTTCTAGGCCTAGAGACAGAATCCATTTGATCAAACACTTAGGAGAGTACAACAAACAACTGGAACTAAGGTCATTAAGTACTTGGATTAATTGCGAGTCAACAAGAGTTGACAACAATTAAAAAAGGATGGCCAAAAGAAACAGGGCAGGAAGTCCAAATATGGAGTACAGACATTACAAGTGAACAAGAGGCTAAATGAAGGAAACCATAGAGAAATGAATGTATTACAAGCAGGTCAGGAGCACTGGTCAAAACATGGGAATACACGGTTAACTATAATTACACTAGACAATTCAAATACTGATAACCTGAAAACACAGAACTAAACTAGTGAAATACTAAGCACTAAATAGAAAAAGGGAGCAATAAGGGTGCTTTCACACCTTCTTGGTTTGGTTGGATTGTTTTCTGTTAGTATGTTGCAGCAACCAAACTCAAATGCTTACCAAAAGCAGACCAAACAGTATACCTACCATCTGTTTTTGAACTATACCATGGGCTTTGGGAGAGCCCATGGAGCAGGGGTGGGGCCCTTCTTATGTTTGTGCACTTGCCTCAAAAGCAAATGAACTGACAGGACTAAAAAGATAACATAACAAACTCTAGCAGCGGATCCTTTTGAAGTACTTTAATGAAACAGTCATCCAGACTGTTCCACTAAAGTCTATTTACAAAGTATTACACATAAAATTTAAATAAATAAACAATGGAACTGTAGATTTAATTGAAAAAAAAATAATAGAAAAGGACTACAATAACTCCTCAGTGATATAACAACCAACCAAAACTATAGACATAAAATAATCCCGCCACAACTAATAACGCCTATTAACATGTACCTTTATGTTGGTTAGAGACATCTGGCTCAGAAGCTGCGGCACGGTTTCTTTTGCTGTGATCCGGATATCCAAGAAGTGACTTTGTACAGAAAATGGGCTTCTCTTTTATATTTGTTTCTATGAATAAAGAAGTCTTTTTAGGAGAGGTGTCCAAGTGTAATAGTCGCTGTAGCGCCACCACACATTGATTCTCATGAAATGAATAGCATGTCATTTATTCAATTTAATTAAGTTCAAATTACCTTCATAGATAAATGAATCAACTTTATTTATTTTACAAATAATCCTTTTCAAATGACACAAAACTGAAACTACACATCAGTTTTCACATCAAACATAAAACAAATTAAAATAATGCATATAATAATATTTTTTGTGAGACCCCACACCCAAAATTGTACAAATTATTTTCTGTGGAGTCCATGCCTTGTATAGGGGATTCAAGCTCCCCTGTTCGCTCTAGAGGAGTGAGAACATGAATTTAATGTATTTTGGGGGGGATTTTTATTTTTAAGCATATTAATACCTACGTTTTTGCACAGTTACTGTTTTTCAGATGTTTTACCGGTCTCCCATTTATAAAGTGTAGACGTCATTTTTTGCCATTTAACAACATTTTATTAAAATACAAACTAAAAAGTAAACACTGTAACTGTTTTGCATTTTGAACTTTGACACTAAAACCAAGGTACAAACAAAACCATTATAATTATTAATATTGAGCTTTAGCATTTTACAAACCAGAAAAAAAGATAATTTTGTTTAAATACCGTTATATTTGATGAAAGTAATTTAATGAAAAGTTGACAAAGATCTTTGACCAGCTGTTAATTCAGTGCAAAAGATGGAATTTGAAGCTCTTCATTTCATATCAAAATATTACATTTTAAGAGACAAGAGCTGTAAAAACTGCCAGCTAATTTCTAAGAGGCTAAAACGCAATAGAAAATTAGACTTTTTCCACCACATTTTCTGCCTCATATAATCAGTAGAAAATGACAGTGTTTCTGTTGCAATCACAATCACAAGTCATGTCCAAACAAACATGATCATCCTCTAGCCCTTGTTTACATGCAGATGAGTTTTTGTTTATCTGCTCTGTTTCATTTACAAACACACATAAGCATCTCATTGCTATGCATCATGGCACACCACGCGCGTGTACCTTCATTACATTCAAAATTGCTGAAGTTACCATTCAATTAGGCCCTAAATGATGGGAAATGTACAGGCGGAGCGCATGCTTGAGCGTTGTCCTCTGGAAAGTCAAGACGCAGACTGGTTTAGAGGACGGCGAGACTGTAATTTGACTCTCGTTTACATTTTAATGCATCAAGCCTCTCAGGAATCGAGTTTTGCCTCTTTTATTCAACCAGGCCACTCTTAAAATAAATATACAGTTCCTTGATTAGCTTAAAAATAAGATGCGAGCTGGTAAGGCAGAGGAAATAGACATTTGATATTGATTGCTAGCTTATGTCAAGGATCCAGAGGCCTATTGATGTACAACATTTCCTAAAGAGAGTCTGGGAGGATGAGAGTTTGGTAGCCTAACTCTAAAGATTAAACAGCTTATCGGAACTGCCTGTTTGAGCAACTTTAAACATGGCTTCCAAGCACAGAAAACCCAGAGCTCTCTGTGTTTGCTCTGCCATGTGTGACGTTTTTCTTCACATGCGGATGAAATGCTGACAGACAGCAAAGATAGCGAGATTTACTCATCACAAGGTTTCCTTAAACAGATTTTATTTAATGGTGGATGTTTGCATTGCTCTCAGAGCTGAAAGATTTAAATAGATCTCCAGGGGGCTTTCAGCACCATTCAGCATTTTCCAAGCTGTAAATATTAGATAAGATATAAAGATATAAAATTAGATAAGAACCAAATACTCTTTCAAAAATATTACAAAGCTGATATGACCTTGAAACCCTGCCTTTTACAGGTGTTTTATTTCAACTTTAATTTGAGGGAAAAATAGCAATGAAGCTGAAAAATCTGTGATTATGCTTTTTGATAAATTTAGGGTAGGCTCTTTTATCTCCTACACTGTAAAATCTAGAGTTAAGTTGACTCTGTTCTGACCCTATTTGGTCCTTCTCTTTATAGAGTTAAATGAACACTTAGCCCACTTGTACCTTAAAAATTAATAAAGTTCAACTTTTTATTAGTTATTTGTACTCCATTCAACATCTATTTAGTCCTTCTCTGGATAGAGTTCATTTTACTGACTTTACTGAATGAGCGTTACTAGGGTCACTTGATCACTGTTGGCTAATTATGACACATCGAAAACTTATTTTGACAAATTGCACTTGTTTGTGTGTATTTTTGATCCAGCTGTGCAACTGTTCTGATACAATAGTTTAACGATCACACTCTACTGCTTATATAGCATTTACGTCATGCATTTACATTTTTAAAATATATTATATATTCTACCTTTCGGTTTATATATTTTTTTAAGTTAAGAAAAAGAATAATTTTGCAATCCATTAAATATTTAGAAAAAATTACATTTATTAGACTTACAAAACTAAATCCAGACTTAAACAACCTAAAATCTTATTGAAAAGGTACAAATTTGAGAAATCTGTAGATATTAGTGAAGCGAAATTTGACAATTCTATTAATTAGGTAAATTAAGTTTTAAAAAGTTGTTTTACAAAACAAAAGTTGACCATTTTTGGTCAACCAGAATACATATTTACATACAATGGAAAATGTGAGAGGTTGTCACATTTCTATGGATTTTTTTATTACAATTATTTTTTGACCTGAAAGTCAGTTAATCATTCATTAAAAAGCTATTCTTAGTTTTTTGAAAACAAATCAACATTTGATTAATGCCTTCATCCTGCTAATGCACATTTGTGAGTGATAATTATTACTACTGTTAATTTTAATTTCTATAAAATTATTTCAACCAAAGCCAAAAACACATTTTAATGTTTTCTGACAACCAAATTTCGATCTTCATGAATAAATATTTAACTGGAAGGGTTTGCAAGATTTTTTTTAGATCGTTACACGAATTGTGCTCTATATAAATGAAAAGATTATGTGTAACTCAGGCAAATAAATCTCTTTCAGCGATGGAAGTTTGGCCACAAAACAGATCGTTTTCCTCCAGAGACCAGTGCTGCCTCGCAAGAAGAAAGACTCCAAGGTGAGTAAACTTTCATTCGATAAGCACTCACAGTTTGAATTATAAATTATTTAATAACAGCTTATTTATATGGGAAAAAACTGCTAAGGATTATGAAAATTATAGCAACGATTATCCTTCAAACATTTCTCCCCTACAGTAAAACAAAGGCACCAAGGGAGCCTTAAAATTAGAACTTGTTAACAAAATAAAGTCATTGTGTTAGTGCTCTGAAGTAACACCGCTTTCATGAAGGTTTCTTGAGGATAATAGATAGCATAAATGGGTTGCTCTCAATTCAAACGGGGAGACAAGCATGACGTAAGTGCTGTGGGAGACCTCACAAAACTTTTTCTTCCCATGTGGCCTTAAGGGTTCAGAGTAGTTTGTGTTAGAGTCATACACTGACTGTTTTGTCAGGGTTCAGAGCTGGCAGGAGTCATTTCCTGAATCGCTATATAAAATAGGACAGCCAAGCTCTAGACGCTAAAGTAGAACAATGCATAATTTAAAGAAAGATTTAGCTCCGTGTCACTTCAAAGAAAACCCCAGTGAGGGGTAGAACTGTGTTTGAAGTGGATGTAACTGTGTTTTTGGCTTCTTCTTAATAATATTAGTGATCTCTTTGAACACTTCTAACACAACCAAACACTGCCAATCTTTAATCATGCCATCAGACTTTTGGAATTCACATCCAGATTTGTGGATTCATAGTCACAATCCAAACAAACTGAGGAGAATTGAAATTCTGTTTAAAAAGAAAGATGTTGGATGTGAGTCTCATGTTGCATCATTAGGCTTAATCTCAATGAACACAAGACTGCTTTGTGTGAATAGAATATTGCAGTCTTCTTAATACTAAACAAAAACACAGATCTACATTCAGGGAATATTAAATAAAGTGAGAACCCTGGGAGATTTTTTTTTTCATGTTAGATTGTTATTTTTAATCTAAATCCAAATCTTTGTGAAGCTAAAGTAAGCTTTGACGATACAAACTCTCCAACGAGAGCCAATGACTATTCCATCCGAGATAAGGATCAACCTATTAATTAGTGATGCACCAAATATACCATTCGGCCTTTGGTGGGAGTTTTAGTAAGGCCGAATGATGTGATGACGCAATACCGAAATATTAATCGTCATGCATTGACGATCTAGCACTTTCTTCAAAATGTCAGCAGTTAGCACCACTGCATTTATGCCATTTAAAAGCCAAACACCCAGAACAGCACAGTGAATATGAGACCGCGGCAGCAGCTAAAAGGAAAGCTAGCAGCATTACAGCAGAGGTCAGAACATGTTCAGATTTCTTAAGCACTTTATTTGCATCTTGACAGGCACTGTTGTTCATGTTTTGTCTGGGTAAAACAATAGAATTTTTGTTTATTTTTGAATCAAAAGCACTGTTATTGACAAATTCGTCCTGGATTTTGTTGTGTATATACATTTACATACTTAGAATTCGTACCTATTTACACAACATTAAAAAAAAACTTTTCAATCCTTAATTGAAAACTATTTGGTCACATGACATTTTCAATTTGGCTGCAAATTTTCAATTCGGTGTGTCCCTACTTTTATTATTAATTTTACTCTAGAGGGTTAGAAAATGGACAAAGAACAGAACAACATAAACAAATGTCATAGTTGTCCTCAAAATCCAACCCTTTACTCATTAAAAGAAATATGACATGCATTTTTAACATAATGGACGCATGGCTGCAAGCGGATCTGGTTATTGCATAAATTTTAAAGAGCAATATTTATAAATATTTCATGGCTGATCTCATTATCTTTAAATGAGTCTAGAACTAAAGTCTGTCTTTTCATTTTTAGAAAGTCATCTTTAAGACACGGAACAAAGCCAACAAGAACTCAGTCAAAGACACCCCAAAGAACAAGAAGAAGAAAGAGTCCAGGTCAAGTGCAGAGAAGGAGATAATTGAACAAAAGAGCAATGACAGGGCTGAGAGGAGCGATGGAGACACAAACTCAAGGGAACAAAAGGAGCACAAGCTGAACAATGAGACCAACAATGAAATGAAGAAACCAAAACCGGTCAAGCAGGAAGAGGCTGAGACGGCTACAGGAAGTGAGGTAGGAGGTAGCAGGGAAGAAAATAATGTACTTTGCGGAAATGTGGAGAGGGGCGGAGAAGTTAAGGACGAGTTTGTTTCAGAGGAAAAGTGTGATGTGAAAACAGAGACTGAAACAAATGTGTGTGATGACAACAAACATACTGAGGTGGATAATCAGGAAGAGTCATCAGCCAATCAAGATTGAGGTGGTACCAATTTACAAAAACACACGACAAATGGAAGTGGACCTTCATGAATGTTCCATATGCTAACCTGCAAAAAATAGTTACTAATGTATATTTTGTTTTCAGTAGCTAAAGATTCTAGAACAAAAGTTAAACTCTAGACTTATTGTGGATTAGGGCTGGGTGATGGGACAAATAGTAATGTAAGTTTTTGACAGTACCAGTAGCTTGACTTCACACGATTGTCTTTAGCTAAATTTATGGAATAATTCACTAATTTTTCTTCAGCTTCTGGTCCTAGTTCTCTTGTGTTTGCGCAGCAGAGCACAACAGTGCTCTCAGAAAGATGTTTAAACTAAGGCTGTATTGTATCTCATGTTTCTTTCGAAATAAGCTTTATTTGAAAAAAAAAATTAAACTAACCCATGATAAGTGTTTTACAGAAATAACATAAGAAATAAATATCATCAAATCACCCAGCCCTATTATTAAATAAAAACTCAATTAATTGAGACTAAAGACCAAAACAAAACCACCGGTTATTTTTGTAGCTTTATGTTTCAGACAGGTAATCTATCTCATAAACACCTCAAATGATATTTCAAACTCCTAGCAAATGCATAAAGAGTATTTCACCAACAATGTAAAGTCTCATTAATGGCCTCCCTCATGTTATTTGATAGATCTAATAAACAATTGGAAAATGTTTCAGCTCCCCCATTTACATTTACATCTTACTCAGTAATATAATCTTAAAAAATTACTGATCTTTAAATAGGATTGCGTAAACTTCAGTGGTTCAACTTTTTTGTTACAAAGTTAACAATTAATCCAAATCAGTTCTTACTAAAGCAATTTCATGAACATGGAGGAAGCACGTTCATCATCACATCCTCAGTATTTACACTCAGTATTTAACTTACCCATTTTCATGATTAATGCAAAGTTCATATGGCTAGTTAATCCTGTTCCATTAAATATTACAGAGAATCACATGATACCAAACCACCACTTTATTTTCTTTCTTGTAAGTGATTCTCCAAGAGAGTTAAGAACAGCAGTATTTATTGGGAGAAGTCCAAAGCCTAGTAATGATAGCAAACCACAGATTCTAGGGGACTCGAAATCAGGTGCCACACGTGGGCCGCATTGCGGGAGATTTCATCCAATATCTTTGCGAGAGAATGCAGACATTTTTGCGAGAGCAGACAAATATGTTTTGTGAGGGAAAGCAATCTTTGCGAGAGAACGCAATAAAAATGCTAAATATTTTTTATTCCACCTTTATTTTTTCCCCCAATCATCATGGCTACGTACCTACTTGCATTCTGTATTAGATGCCCTGTTCTTCTTTGGCCAAACAAAACAGAGCTTCATTAACAATGTGGTTTTATTCAGACTTTCATCACTTTATAAAAGAGACGGACCTCTGAAGTCACATTACCAATTCAGAGTTTGCAATTTAGTCAACTTTAAAACAACATAGACTCCATTTTTAATTATCTAAACTCTAACTAGTTTAAGGATTGACTAAAAGTTTTTGTTGGTGTGTATGAACAACATGAGGGAGTGAAATTAGTGAGATTTTGGGTGAAAGAAACGCCTTGAAGTTGAACTGTTTTAGTGAAGTCAATGCTGATACCATCAACTCCTCATCGAAAGATCTTTGAATGAGCCAAGGACTCGAGGATGCGAGAAGAGCGAGGGCAAATGGGAAGAGATGGTTATCGGGAAATGCACTGGATGGGAAAAGCACATTAATATTTACTGGAGGAGCTGAGACAGACACACAGACGGCATCCCAAACACTGCTGCGAGGAGCAATCTATTGTGATGTAAAGTGCATATGTTTGTGTATGCTTTGTTTAGCTTTGTATTAATATTTAAAGTCTGCTTCCAAACAGAAGGGTCAGCTAGAGGGGGAAGCCACATACCTTGTAGAGAAAAGCACTGGAGTATTTTCAAGATTGTGGGAAATACTCATTTTGTTGGGATTTGGCTTTACTTTTTCTTAACACATCCATCAGCAGATTGAAAAGGATGGGATGGCAGATACGTGATCTTTACTTTTTTATCTTTGGTTAAATTAATAGAGAGAGATGAAAAACTTCACCATTTACAGACATTAGAAGAGACAATCTAAATATAACTTAAGCAAAAACTGAGATGTTCAACATATAATCGTTTTAACTATATTTATTCACAAAAATAAATTTACTAGTGATATCAATATAAACCTATTTTAGGAGCCTTTATTCTCCATATAAATTATCATATCTAAACATTATAAATGCTCAAAAATTTGCATCAAAACAAACTGATTTCTATTTTTGTAGTTTCTGTATTTAATTTCTGGGATTAGTTTGATTTCTTCTAAGTTTGGACACCTCTGAGTTTGTTTGTTTTGGACTATCGATGATACTTGCGACTACCTACCGAAAAGTACAGCTGAGCTGCACAAACATTCAAAGCTTAAAATTGAGATTAGATTAAGATCTTTAGGACAAGAGCATCACGGTGGCGCAGTGGGTAGCACTGTCGTCTCACAGCAACAAGGTCGCTGGTTTGAGCCTCGGCTGGGTCGGTTGGCATTTCTGTGTGGAGTTTGCATGTTCTCCCCGTGATCGCGTGGGTTTACCCCGGGTTCTCCGGTTTTCCCCACAAGTCCAAAGACATGCAGTATAAGTGAATTGAGAAAAAACAATTGTCCATAGAGTATGAGTGTGAATGAGTGTTTGTGTGAAGGTTTCCCAGCAATGGGTTGCGGCTGGAAGGGCATCCGTCGTGTAAAACATATGCCAGAGGGTTGGCGGTTCATTCCGCTGTGGTGACCCCGAAAGGAAAGAAAGCCGACATGAAGATGGATGGATGGATCTTTAGGACAAATGTATTTGTTAAATTATTTAATTCTGTTAATACACAAATTAGCTTGTTTAGAATCCTATAAATCAACCTCCCGGCCTTTCAACAGTCATCAAATTTTCTTATTTTTTTAGTGGACGAACGTTTTCTATTGGCATGAATAGAGGTTTAGCCATTTTTGTGTTTTGGTGTAGTCTTCTCAGCCCTGTTTCTTTTTTTCATGCAGTCAGCGTGAAAAAATAATCTTTGCATCTGGCTGAATTACTGACCTGGCATCGCAGTGTCAGGGTTTTTTCCTCCAGCTTCTCTTCAGGGAGGCGGAACTGCACTTCTGCATTAGCCCTAATGGCCAGAAGGGTCACGTTTAAAATCCTAATGGCTTTTCCTCTCCCCTCCTGCTGGGAGAAATGTTTCAAACTGGGGCGTCAGCCTTCCTGCTCAATAACACATGCCCACTTCAATCTGTCAGTGTACACTGCTAGTCAAAAGTTTGGAATCACTTGGAAAATTCTTTCAAGTTTTATCCCACCATGAGATGATGATTCAAAAGAGAGCCAAAATATTAGCGGTAAAGAGTCAAATGGCGTTCTGACAGCAATTGAGTGTCACGTCTAAAATCTGAACCTCACTGACTCAATTTTGGTAACCAGTGTGGGGTTTCAAGGATAAGTCAATCGAGCCAAGTACTAAGCAATGCCTCAGGAAAATATTGTATCAGATATTGTATTGAAATTGCACATATTGAATTGTAAATTACATCAGATTGTCTTGAATAGATAGCTAGAATATCTACGAATTACTTCGAAGGTTTGATGAGGTTTAGGCCATAGACTGTATAGGCCTTATGACCAGCAACGTGACGAGGAGAAAAGTTCAATCCGCCAGGGTTTGCGCTGTGATCCCCAGCATTAAAGTCTGTTAAGATATTTTATCACTCGACTCCCCATTACCATCATAAATTTTCAAAACAGCTCCAATTTCATTTTGATTTAAAAATACTGCATCATTGACATAATTTTACCTCCATAAACCATATAAACAAAAAAATTAAATACTTCTCCACCCTCTTAAAAAATAACACACTTACACAAAAACTTTAAATAAAATAATTAATCCATGATTTTTTTCTAAATTAATCAATTATTGCTCTATTACATATGCATGAAAGACTAATCCTTTTATCTCAACACATTGCTGAGAGTTTAAAACTCAAGAATAAAAGCTCTTGAATCTGAACTTTCAATACATTTCAGCACAGAAAAAGCATGTAATCAAACAAAAAGCTTTTAGTTGTTTTTCCAAGGTTTTTGTGGGTAGTAAAACAGGTGGAATGGGGCTAGTATGAAATGCAAATTTGTGGAAAATTAAAGTCCATTGAGTCCATTTCTTTTGCTACAACTGATGACAAATGCCTTCAAAACAATAAGATCCTATATCTGTCAATCATTTCTTATAACCTTTTCTTTTGGTGGAAGCTGCTTCAACATCTAACTTGAAAAAAAAAAACCTATCCAATAAACTCTCTTTGCACCACATAGAGAATCATTTAGACTCCATTGGCCTCAATCTGCAGGGCACGCAAGACAATTCAGTTTTTTAAGAAGCCAGTTATCAACCCGAAACAACAACTTTGACCCTGCAATAATGGATGTGTTCTGAAAGTAAACAACACGTTTGGTTTATTGGACAACACAAGGTTGCAAGTAAGGAGAATTCTTATTTGGGATGAAGTACTCCTTTAAAATGAAAATTTATTTTGCACTTCCCTTCATCAATTCTTGCCTCTTTCAAGACCTCTGATCTATCTGTGAGATTGCAGCCATGATGTTTTTCTAAATGTGGTATGTCACAGTACTGTTGTTATACTGTAGCTGGAGGGGAATGCAGCTTCGTTGTTTTACAGTTTTTCACAATTGTTAAGACAGTTTTTTCAATACATTTAATAAGTTTGCTTAACTCTTAACACACCGAATCAATTAAAACACACAATTGGCAAAACAGTTAATTTCATTCTCAAAACCCCCCATTGTAAACAAAACTCCAAAACTCATTTTTAAAATACAATAACACAGTTTTCAAAACACTAACACATGTTTTCTTCTGACAGCAACATTTTGTCAATCATAACACATTGAGAAAAATTTGGTTTTAAAATGACATAGTTTTGGTGTTGGTGGAGCTCAAGTGTAAAAGAAGTTCAAGCATTTGAAATTTGTGTTAACTAAATGCATTTTGTATCAAAGCAACAAAAAATGTGTCAATATTAGAGTCTACCTCGACGGATGTTGTGGTAATTGTGTTAAGAGTTTAGGAAAGTTGGTAAATGTATTGAAAAAACTGTCTTAGCAATTGTGAAAAACTGTAATACCATATACAGGACAGATGGAAGGAATAATTCAAAGACTTGATCACTCTATCTCAATTCAACCTATGCCTAGATCAGAGTGGATCTATCTGCAACACTTGTTCAAACTGTTCTTGTGACTACAAAACAAGCAGCCTGTGAATTAGCCAATGACAGCTGATGTGAAGTCTGCTATCATACAAGATTGTAACTGTCTTTGACATTACACAAAAGGACCTTTCTGATATATTCATATGTTATAAAAATAAGCATTCAGAGCCCTTTTCTAAACAAAAAAAATGTAGCATGAAATTGAAGTGTGAATTTCACAACATACAGTATAAGTCCCTAGTTTGCCAAAGAGAGACTGCAGGTCACATGGTGTATTAGAAAGTCTCCTGCAAGGTTAAATCATATTAGTAGGAAAGGCACATTTACTCATGGTTTTCTCATTTTATGGTCCATTTGCTGTATTTTTTCCCATTTTGCATTTCCCTCCTCATACACAGACTGGTGCGATGCGTAAAAAGTGCTTGTAAATCTCAAATGAATTCGCCGTTTCTGCCTCTGTATCTGCAGGTCGCTTTTATGATTGTGAGCCACTGTTGTGCCATTGTGAACATGGTTTTCATTGTTTGTTAAGGCAAACAACATGGTTATGTGATCTGTACAATTTGTATGATATAATAAATATGATTTATATTTGGCTTGTCTGATTTTTTTGTTTTTGTTGTATTCATCAAATTTCTTTGCATATTGTCTCCAATAAAGATAAAATAGGCTTCTTAAGTAAAGGAGACACAAGAACATTATTGGTTATCGTGTGCATTTTGTCTTTTCTTAGGTGAACTGTGAATGCCAGATTTTTGACAAAGGAATTTTGGACACGCAGGTGTACATATGATAAAATTTTGAACAAGTATTTTCCAAATTGTTATCAATCAATAATTTTAGTTCAAGTTTAGTTTTAGATGAATACTTTAATGACCATTATTTCTGGTCTCATGCAATTCCTGTTCTAACATAAAATGGTGCCTAGTCTCAATTAAGATAGGATGAATAAGATCTTATTCAATCATAAATGTAAGTTTGCACTCTAGCCTATTCCCATAAAAATAAAACATATAATATATACCTGGAGTCATTAAATACCTGAAGACTAAATCCTTTTTAGTTAGGTTTACTAACAAGATTTATCGCCTCTGTTTTGAGTTGAACTTAAGTTGACATTTTGACAGATTTTGTCATTATTTTATCAATTTTTTTTTGGCCTAATTAGATTAAATAATAGCTTAATTTCTCATTATTTCGAGATAACAGTGGCTTGATTTTGATTGGGATATGATGTAATTATTTTGAAAAGACGAAACTTTAAAATGTGATAATCTATCTCGTTTTTTTTGACAGAACTTACATACTTTTTGTACTCTCGTGGCTCATTCAAAGTAACAGCAGTCTTAATGTTAATTACCCCTGAATTGCTTCAATTTGGTATCTCCACATTGAAAGCTCAAACAAGTCGCATGATACTATTCAAAAGGTTTAATGTTCAAATCATCTCTATACAAGCTCTTTGACACACAAGTAAAAATGACCAACTTCAAGAGATAATTAAACCCAAGAATTCTAAAATAACTACCAGCACGCGCTGATGACTCACAGTGGGATGACACGAACAGTGAATAATGAATTGTCGCCATTACATTTTCAACATCAGCGAAAGCGTCATTAACTCGCCTTGCCGTAAGAACAAGGCAGTTCTCTACATTTAGAGGAGGGGAAAAAATCTTAAATCAACCATAAAACGTTGAGCTAAAGGAATAAAACAACGTGTTATTTAGTAGGAACTGTAGCGGGTTAGTTTTAACGCACTGTTGGATGTGGTGAAGGGGTGCCATCTAGCGGCGGGAGTGTGACACCTGCGACAAGTCAACAAAGCATTTATAATATTTTATCTTCTGCTAGCTGAGCAGTAAAACGAGTATTGCAAAACAAATTCTCAAAGAATATCAAATTTTAGAGTGATACTCAAACATAACAACTCTTTTCATCCATTACAAGAAGTTAAAACTTAAACGTTATTACTTGGAAGTGTGAAAAATAGCCCAATAACCCCATTTTTTTATGTGTTTGCAGTGTTGTAAAACACTGTGAGTAGATGCCTACATCGATTGGAGTGCATACATTTTCAATGAGAAACTCAATTCTTTATACGTCTTTTGAAAGGTTAGGAAGTAATTAATAGTGAGCTAAATTTAAAGGAGAATACTTTAATGCTTTAACCCAGGAATCCCATATAGACCCGGATAATCCAGCTTAATATAATTACACTCTGCTCTCCCCTCACACTTACTTATCTGCTGCAGTCAGAACCAAACCTGTGAATGAATGAATAGCTTCCATCTGTTTAGTTAATATAATAGTAATCTAAAATCAGCTGAAGGATGGAGTTTAAATATCTCAGTACATAAGAAAATGATAAGACGTGCTACATGCAACTGTTTTAAGTAGGTCATTCATGTTACAGTACATATTTTTTGTTAATGATTTAGCATTTGGTGAGATGAACGATGAAACTCTTGACGATGAAAATAATTCCTGTGAAAAATCCCAGAAAGCCCAAAATAATTCCCAACACCAGAACGAATGTCTCTATCGTCTGAGAGTCTTGAACATCCACCTCTGAAAGACACAAGCACACAATCAGACATCTACAAATGTTACAAACAGAATGCTCCAAAATGAATCAACTTGAAGATTTGCATATATTATCTTGCATTTACATTTTGTTCATCTAAAAGTCTGATCGTGTTTTATATGTGATGGCTTGGTTGACTGAAATAACTAGTTGTACATGTCATATGTAGTGCCATGTGACTGACCGTAGAATCTGGTGCTGTCCTGCTGCAGGCCCCGGTGTTGGACGGTGCAGGAATAAACGTCTCCTTGCTCCGGTAAGAAGCTCAGGTACGAGTACAAGCGGAAGTTGAAGTCTCCATCTGAGTAATACTGTGTGTTTATAACATCCTTCTCACGGACTGTTGCTCCATTCCTGCGCCAGGAGATGTTGAGCGGTGGAGGTTGGAAGGCACTCACCAGACAGATGAGAGTGTTTTCTACCCCAAGCTCCACTTCTTGTTTTGTGTAGAGCAATGTGCTTTGAGGAACTGTGGGTGGAAAGTAAGCACTGTTTAGTGAAAGTGACCAGTTGGCAAGATATGGAGTGACCCATACCCGGAATTTGTACTCTGCATGTAAACCATCCCAGTGAACAAACACACTATGAACACACTGCCCAGCAGTGGGCAGCCATGGCTGAAGCGCCGAGGAGCAATCAGGAAACTGCTGCCTTGCTCAAGAGCACCATAGATGTGGTTGTTGAAGATGGGAGAGCAAGTGTTTCATCACTCACACAACCACACGATCTGGGGATCGAACCGGTGACCTTCCAATCACAAGTCGATCTCCTTATCCACCAGACCACAACAGCCTTAGAAAAGGTTACTTTACTATATGTCACTCTCATTGCTCCAAACTCAATTCATATTCATTTGTTCAACCTTGCAACAAATGATAAAGATCAGTGTTTTTCTACTGATGTTCAAAGCTCTGCATTTTATAACCGTGACTTCAGTCAAATAACCTTAACATTTTAGAGGTTAGGGTTTTATAAAATAATATTTATACATAAGATAATGGTTTTAAATGTTTCAAGGCTTCTTTACATTTGTCATGTCAACTTGACTTCATCATGCTTGTATATTTGGGTCTGGAGTACCTATTAACATTTTTCATCCCTTTTAAATAACCCACACTTCAATTAAACACTTGCATGCAATTTAAAATAGTGCCTGTTGGATCAGATTTCTAACCGATGGTTTCAGTAGGGTATTTTTCACCAACAGCACAGCCAGGAATGTTGTAGATGCAGGTGCCGATGGACATGGATCCCTGAGAAGGAAGACTTCTATTCAGGCGCCAGTCAGCAGCAAACTCTGCCATGCGCTGATGAGGCTGGAGGTCCGAGGGGTCCACGTACAAGAGCTGCTCTCGGTCAAACTCCAGTCCTAATCCTGATTCCATCTGCTCGGTGTGGCAGTAGGTCAACTCCCGGAAGAAGTGTTTCAGCTCTGAGACAAACATACCTCAAGTGTCTAACAGATCGCAGATAACATATCAACATTAAGACTATCTGCTAAAAGAATTTTCTAGTGAAAACCGATAAAAAATATATATATTTTGTTTTTATTTAATTACGTATTTTGTATATAGGGCAAATAATAAATGGCCTACTATATATTTTTTACTTATATATATATATATATATATATGTGTGTGTGTGTGTGTGCGTGTGTGTGTATAGACATGTTTTTTTTGTTAATATTGTCCTTTTTACTTTATAAAGAGTGTTATTAGGGTCAGGAATTTATAGGTTAGTCAAATTTCAGATATGAGACAAGGCCGTGAGTATTTCCAACACAGCTGCTTCTCAGGCATGTTATGTGCCAAGTCAAAGTCTACATAGATCCAGTATATCACTGTCCAGCCACTGCAAATACTGTTGTCCCGCCCACCTTTTTAAAGCTCTGTTTATTTGCTCAGTGTTGAGCTTGGACAAGAAATAACTTGCTCCTGTATAAGTACTCTATGACAGCAAATGCTCTGGCCTGCAATATTTAACAGTACCCTTCCTTTATTTACTATATATATTTACCTATACTTTGTTTATTGAATGTTTAATGTAAGTATCTAAGCAATTGAATTTAGTTTGTGTACATGTTAGTTTATGTCTCAAAGCTCTATTTGCTTTTAGGGGCATCACAGTAGGTAGCCACAGGGGTTTCAAGCCAGTGACTTCTGTGCCAGTCCCAAGCCCGGAAGCAGTTGAAACGAAACAAATAAAAGTTTTAATATGTTTGGGGTCTTTATAAAATGGGCATATTCTTTTAACTTGCCTTAAATCATTTAGTAATTTATTTATTATTTAATTTCTTAAACTCTCAAATATAAAATTCATAATCAATGTAGTCAAAACATTAATATTATCAACCAGATTTATAACAGTATTATTTCAACTGAGCTTTTGTTGGACATTGGTAAATAAATCTTAAATCATGTGCCTAACAAGAGGTAATTAAACATTTTAAAAGCTGTTTATTTTTATTTTTTACAAACTTTAATTTATGTATATTCTAAACATCACCATTAAGTGAAAATCATTAGGATAAAATCCTTACCTTGAACTCTTGAAAAACTCCAGAATAGAAATGCACTGATCAAGAAGCAACAGCAGTGCAGCAAGTCAAGCGCAATATCAGAAATGGGACAGAAACTCTTGGAAATTAGTTTTGATGGTAACACTTCCTCCTTCTCAGACTTCCTCATGCCTTAGAGTAACTAGAGCAGTCCCATCCAGTTGCTTTCGATTTTTCTTTTTGATGTGAAGCTCAATATATGCTTAGTGCACCTTTTGTTTTGTCAGTCACTGACAAGTCCAAAAAGAGTTCTATTTTCAGAGGCATTATAGCCTTTTATAACAGCCTTATTTATGGGTTAAGCTCAAAAGCCAGCCTGTGCACTCTGCTCCAAATTATGGAGTACAAACTTTAATTAAGAGCAAACTTTTCAGGTTTCAGGGTTATTGTTCAATGTCTAATTGATTTCGATGTCTAATAAAACATTTCAATATGCCACACTTGTTTAAAGGTAAACATTTTAAGGGCTCTGCACTCATGTCAAGGGTAAATATTTTAGCATTTCCTGGTTCTCAAAAAAGGGGAATCCAGTGTTTATTAAATACTTGAAATGGAATGTTTTTGTATACTCCACAGATGAAACTGGAAGTACTTGTTTAAAAGTCACCCTTGTAGGTTTACCATAAACACTTTTTAGACAACCATAGAAATGCGAACTAGCATTACCGGTTCCAAAACCACCTCACTCGATGAGAAAAAAAGTCCATGCATGCATCCTTCCAAGGCATTTAGTAATATTAAGATATTTAAAGAGTTATACACCCCAAAAATACTCGTAACATCACTGTATGTGGAGCCTTTCTTTTTACATGGTCTGCCTTGACAAACTAAAATTAATTGATATGTCCAAATATAGCTGTCCAACTAAATATCTTTGGAAATCACAAGTACACAAGGTGTACATACATCACACCTTTTAAATTATCAAGGGTGAGCAAAATGGACTAGAGCTGCTTCCCAAGGCTGTTTCTCTAAACTTCTGATAATAAACCTAAAGTGTGTTAAAGTGTATTTGTCATCTTGTATTTTTAAATTTGATGGCCAAGTCTAAGTTTAGAGTCAGAAATCACCAACACAATCAATTAATAAACTGACACAATAATTCTTAAGGACATGTGTTGGTTCACCTGAATTGGCTTCACCATGGTATATCAGTGTAAATGTCCTACATCCTTAATACATCTAACTTTTCACTATATGTTGGCAAATTTATCCTCATCCGTATTTACTTCAAAATAGGATAAAACCTTAGAGAGAAATTAAAAGAATATTATCTTAAATAATTATTGACACAAACTTTAAAGACTTGACTTGTAACAATTGTAACTGAAATAAGAGCAAAGCTCTATGTGTGACAGGGCTCTTCTGTTGCACACGCAAAAGAGAGAATCGTTTATGCTCTATCATACTTTTAAACATAACTCCTTTTTTCTTTCTGCTGAATGTATGCTTCTCCCTCATTCATCTCCACTACAACAAGACTGGCTTGCGCATATAGGTTGGAAAGTACTCTGTTACATTATAGTACATATTACATACTTCAGCACTAGAGCGCTGCAAGTAAATACAAATCAGTCAAAATAAAATGAAGTTAGCTTTCCCCCAAAAACGTGTGTGTGTGTATATATATATATATACAGGCATAAATAGAATCTAAATTAATCTCACTGTAATATTGAAAATTATCTAGATGTATTTAAATTTTTTATGGGCAAAATATTTTACATTATGTGTGCAATCAAGATTTTACATCAACAACGCTCATGATATGCTATAGTAAGAATTGAATGGAAAATAAGAGATTAAATGAATCATTAAAACGCATGCATCCACACACAAAAGTCATTCGTTCCGGGATGTCTTTTATTTGCAATTTTTCATATGTCGAAACAAGTTTCGCATGTAAAATGCCTAATTCGTTTCAAGCCACACAGAAACAAGACTAAAATGAAAAATAACTTGGAAAACCAAAGAAAAATCAACTTGGATTTTTCAATCCTTATAAATACACATTATAAATCTAATAAATAATAATAAAGGAATGAAAACAGAATAAGATAAATGGAAAATAATAATCCTTACCTTTCAATTGAGGCGATGTGGTGAAGTGTCGGAGGAGGTGGTAGTGGAGGAGAACATATGGTAGTGGAGGAGAGCCATGGGCATACAAATATGTTTTGCCAAAAAACACCATCACAAAACCGAAGGTGTGCATGAAGATGGAGCTTTTCTGGGAAGACTTAATGGGGCATCAGGATCAATTGTGTGTTCAATAAAATTGCAAGTGTACTCTGGAAACAAATACAACTACACTCGCTGCGTACATTTGTTGTCGAACTCTCTTCTTTAAACAATGGACAAACTCATTACATTTTAAATTGACTGTGTGGCAACATTCAGGATTTTAAGAAGACGTCAAGAAAGGTTTTGTTGATAAAAGCCAAATTTAAGTTTCTCAGGAACATGACTAATATGATGAAGTATATTACATGGTTACTCAGAGCTGGATAAACAGCTTTCTGTCCCGATCGCGTCAAGTGCTAGCTTCACTTAAAGGAGCGTTGAGCAAGTATCATAGCATCCGCAGGGTTTTGAAAAGGTTAAGCAAATTACCCAGTAAGTGGCAGGTTTCATGGCCAAGGATTTGTACCCTTATGCTGTAGAGGATAACCAAGTACAATGTTATACGTGCTAGAGCCGCTAGCGTGCCCTCAATGTTATTTCGGTGACACTGCAATACCTGCACTCTACAGGGAGGCTAAAGCTCAACTTTTAGAATCACTAAATTACACACGATGCATGGACATAAATTTCAACAGGCTTGTATGTCACCATTAGAGCTGATTACATCATGAATGACTGAAATGTGAGCCTTCAGTTCCCTTTGTAATTTTAAGATTGAAATACTTGTCAGAGATTTTAACTATGGAAAAAAACCCTGTAACTATTTGCATAAAACATGAATTAAGCATATTTTCTTTAAATGTATGTGAAGAATCGTTTTGGAATCGGAGTGTGGAACTCAGAATCAGATCACAAAGTATTTAAAGACTCCTTTAAAAGACTAAGATTTTTATCAAAGCTTATTGAGATTCACTTTTACCATAGTTAATCTGAAATTTGAATAGAATTCAAAATAATATTAAACCAGATGAAAACAGTTTTCCAAATAAAACTAAAGTGTAATTAACAGTCACTCAGCTAACAAATGTGAAACTTTTTATCAGTGTACTAAAATCACCCTCATAAAAGTACCATTGTAATGTTCTTCTGAAGGATATTAAAGAATTGTTAAAGATTCTTTACCTTACACTTTTAAAGTAAAAACACAAATTCACAGACACAAGTAAGTTTGTAAAACAAGCTCCAGATGGAAATCATTTAGATATATGCAGGTAAAAGTTTTTGACTGAAAGGCTGCAATCCATTTCCCATTTGCCCCTACCCCTTTGGCCTTTCACTTGAAACCGAGTGCTAAGGGCAACAGCTGATGATTAGATCTAGACAGGGACAAATCCAAAACAAATACCCAATCATATACTGGGTAAATTCACACCAAGTCATGATTTTTTTTCGTGTGAATTAAATTAGTTTTTATGACCTGTATTAGGGTTGAGCAATTATTCAACATTGATAAGTATTGTCAATATACATTTTCTCAATAAGACAATATAGAGGTCAATAACTTCCTGTTAAGTGTATTTCTAACAACACTTCCAAGTTCCGTGCACGGGATCGTTCTACCGTGTTTATATTAGCTCCAGAGTTGTGTAGGATAACATACACACACCATTCATATTCGGAGATTAAAATCCAAAACACTTCCTATCAGACTGTTGCATGACACAGTCAACTAGAAGACCAAGAAGAAGTCAGGCTTGCTGGAAACTCTTACTTCTGATTGGTTTAGCTTGTTCACTGAAATCGTTTTTAACCTATGGAGACACACGCTGACACTAACAGCGTACATAAACTTGCAGAGTGGGGTCAGCTCCAAAATTTATGTGAAGTTGAAACATGTGCAAGTTTACCACTGCAGCACATTCTTTTGAGCTCATGTACAGTTCTTTCACATCATGAAAATGCAGAAAAAACATAATGAGAAGATCGTCAGCTCTTGTTAGGAGAAAGTAAAGTTGAGCTGAAAAAATATGACTACTAAACAAGTCAATGTATGAGTTCTTATTAATTCATTTTAAAATTTTAAAAATATCTGATATTTGTGTTATTTTTTACAGAATATCAATACAAAATATCTGACTTGTTTTGACAATAAACGTTATTTGAAAACCACAATTAACGATCAGGTTTGTACAACTTGCACTACAGTGTTAAACATGCTTTCATTTTTACCAGAAATACAGATTTGACAATATTGTCAATTATCAATATCGACTGACAAGGTCAAAAATATATTTGACAGCAATTTTTTCCCCTTATCACCCAGCCCGAATCGGTATATGAACTTATGATCTAAAATCTAAAAAAAAAACAATTGTTTTTGGAATTTTAAGGCTTTTATACATTTAAAAATGACAAAGTGTAGTGAAAGTAGTGAATTCTCAATAGCCATTTCTCTTTCCTTTAGTAAAAAAAAAAAATTGTGACAACTCTTCATCTCGCATGAAAGCACAAAAATTAAAGTGGTAGAAATGGAATGAAGCCTAAATCTGCAGTGACTTGACATTTTTGAAGAGAAAAAATGTGAGAAAGTGTCAATTTCTTTTTGGATGACTAAAGGATGTTCAAAACTTTGAATGAACCGTACTTTTATTTCACTTTTAACAGATTTATAATTATTCATAGTGTAGTTACAATGTGCTGTAATAGCTAATGCTAATGAAGTAGAAGCTAACCTCCTAAAAGTTTTAGTTGCTCTCCAACTAAACATTTGAACAAATATTTGAAGCGTTGTTTAGGCAAGAATACACACATGATAGAAATAGACACAAAGCTAAGCAAGCCATCTGTGAAACTAAGAAAAGAAGCATAAATTACAAGCTCTTGTTAGAGTTTCCCATTATGGGATTTGTGGTAAAAGTCTTCTTTATAAAAGAAAAAAAATCCTCCACCTGTACATAGTATAAACATTTCTTTTTTGATTGACAAGAGTTTGTGGAATTAACAGTTAAAATGCCATCTCTCCCACAGCTCTGAATGCATCCCAAAGTTCAGTTCACCTGGAGTCAGAGTCACTTGTGTCTGATGAGGAGGAGGATGAGGCGGTAGAGTCAGAGCTTGAGCTGGAGCTGCTGCCACTGAGACGTGATGCCATCGGAAGAGAATCAGCACCGCTTGGCTTCTCTGCTGCAAAAAAAAGCAGAACTGGCCTTTACTCATAAAGCAATGGATTTATTGAGGCCAACACCGCAGGGATCCTAATGCCTGGCCTATTCTTCTGTGTCAAGCCTACAAAATGCCCTATGCAAAGGTTGCGTTCTTACGTAACCTAACGCCGACCATTCTGCGCGCCTCTGAAAATTTTAAAGTCATGTCAAGACTTCGCAGATCGCGAGCTCCATGATAAGTTGAGCAGAGCAAGTACTTTCACTCTCTTGGCTTCCAGTCCATGTTAATAACTGGTTTTGAAGTAAAACTTTGGCGATGAAGTAAATAACCTTCCTTTGTTATACATGCTAGGTTTTAGCTAGCTAAAAGTTAGCATTGTCATCGTGCCATGTTGTGAAATTGATCAGTTTAGCTTATACAGCAGCAGCGGATGTATGCAAGAACTTTTATTTATACGATTTATGATATGATAAATAAAACCTGTCTTTTGTTAGCAACTGTGAAGTGTTTTGGTTTGCTAACAGATCAACATTCTTACCAAAGCACTACTGATTAGTGCACAGACATAGTGCACTAGTGCATAGTGCAGTACAACCACAACTATGAATGCTTTATTGACAAATGGGTGCACATTGAGTCTTCGGCAATGTAGCAATTGGTAGACGCACAACTATAAATCTGGCCTAAGTCTGATTCACACATCTGCTTGAATAATTCAGAAGTGTTTAAGCTCGGGTTTTATCCTTTTGTTCTTGGATGAAATGGTTTACAATTGTTTGCTGTGAATGTAAAATCGAATAGTTTAGTCTTCAGTTGTGAATCCAGCTTTTAGCTTGAATCCATTAAAGGGAAGAAACTTAAGGAATCCATTCTTGTTGATTGTCACTCCACAATATCGCAATAAAGGCAGATCAGAAGACCACAAAAATGAAATTAAGATATTAAAACTAACTGCTGAACTCGGCCATAGCAATTCGCTGAACCTTTTTTTTTTCTTAGACCACCATTTCTCATAAAGTTAAATGACAGTGTAAATCAATGTATTATAACCAAACATTGGATTACTGTAGAGCAATTAAGCTTGAACGTAGTGTTAGATGACTTATTTTGTCAGACTGCAGCCCAAAGTTACCCAAATACCAATATTTTTCAAATGCTTGACCTGGCTGCATCTGATATTTTCTGTTCTGTTTGGTCTGAACAGCTCAATTCTGATTTTCTTTTCTTTTTTTGACCCAGGTCACTCAAATTTTTGGTCCTGAATCCAATACATGTCTGATTTTTCGCAACGTGACCTCAGTTTGAACAGCCAGATCTGATTTATTTAAATTTTACATCATTATATGGGGATGGACATCTAAGTTCTGGGTGTGGAAGAAAGACAACATCGCTGAAAGTAGCTAGTGGAAGAAAAGAAAAAGTTTAAGAACTAATATAATATCAATAACATTTCTGATACATTACTAATAATATTTCTTCTTGGTGTGATTTGGTTGTAATGATATTGGATCCGATTAACTGAACTAAAGCAACACAATCACCTTCAATCAATGGTATTATACACGATTACTTCTCTGAGCTCATCTGTCACTACACAACATTTAGGAGGAGTCAAGACCTACCACAGATTCAGAGGCAGGATTTTTTTAATGGCGTAACAAAATAGTGGAAACCACCATCTCCAAGATAAAATACCCTAATACACTACAATCTACTGCTATGCCTGATCAGAATCAATTGCAGCTCATTTAAGTACTTGGAAAGAGGACTATTTTGACAATTAGTTGATCTAAAATGTTTGGTTTGGTTTAATTCAATATTTCATAATCAATACATAATTAGAGGACATTAGGTTAGGGTAAGGGTTATTGGAGATCTGTACACAACAGCATGACGTGCAGAAAATGTAGTGTTAAACAAAATATCTTTAAACGTTGCATGATCAATTCAGCCTCATCACATGTTGTATAACACTGATAACATCCCACCATTTTATTACCAAGTGTGAGCAGAACTGGCTGTCCTGGACCTGCTACACAATACTGTTACTCTTAAAATGCTCATCAAAAATAAGCCAGAGAGTCTGTTGAATTCTACTTATCATCTCGTATCTTTAAATATGATAACTATGGCTAAATCCAACCCACAGGATCTGTCGATCACAGTGATTAATGTAAGATGTTTGAACATAATACTTTCTTTAATTGGAAACATTTCAAGTCTTTGGAAATCAAATTAAATTTACACAAAATTTAAGAGTAGGGTACAGACACTTTAGGCTTACCTTTGGATTTCTGAGGTTTCTTGGCAGAGCTTAGCTGCCCACTAACGTCCTGCAACCTCCTCTCCAACTCTATCTTCTTTTCCACAGCCAGCTCCTCACGGCTCTTCTCACCTCCCTCCATTTTAACTACCAGACACATACAAATCTGATCTCAATCTTTTCATTATTTACACAATAAACATTTCTAGTATGAATAGCTGACATTTTTTTCATCCAGAAATGATTTAACCAGTACAGACAACTTCAAAGCAATTGAGAGTAAAGAATTGTTCATTAAATATCACAAACTTTTGTCTAATAGTTTCTGTAAATCTGAAATGCATACTGGTTGAAAAATCTGAAAATGTGAATCGAGATTAGGTATGTCCTTGACAATAAAAAATTATAAGAAATTAATTATTATAAGGAAACATAAAAATTCTGAATTGATGTGCTTTTTTCTGGTTCTCATCTTACCACTTGGTTTTCGAGGCCTCTTGCGCAGACAGGTCATGACGTATCGCTCCAGTTCACGAAGCGTAGATGGTTTGAGTGTCTCAAAATCTATTTCGATCTCCTCTGGGTTAGTGTCGCGAAGGGAAGGCTCGCGGGATTGGATGATATGCACTACGCGGCCCAGTTTCTCACCAGGAAGCTTGTTGATGTCCAGGCTGAGCTGACGCTTGTCATCATAGCTCATGGGCAAACCGTCCTCTTCCTCCTCAGAGTCATAGTGAGGCAAGGAGGCAACAGCAGAGGACGAAAAATGAGAGGAGGAGGATTTCTTTGTGCTCCTGGAGAAAAATAGATTTGTTTTAACTGTCATTTAGGGATTAGAGGTAATTTGCTCATTTAAAATGCATTTTTGAAAACCCTGTTTGCTTTAAACCATCAAACTCAAAAGTGCATGCGATGTCCCCTTTCCCAGTGCACCTTAGCAGTACAAGCTGTGTGTGGAACAATCAGAGTAGAGCATCGGCAGACAGAAACAGACAAATGGAAAGGTGGTCTAATGGCTCAATAGAACAGGCAAAAGCCAATATGTGTTGGCATGTATATATGATGTATATGTGTGTGAGTGTGTGTTTCTCTGAGAAATTGTGGAAAAAAAAACATTCGATGGTTTGCTTCTAACAGCATGGATATTAAGGATTTAAGACTTTTTAAAAACACACAAACAATCTGCTTTACACTAAACAATAGAAAGCATCAATTGTATTTTCGTTATGTATATACAGCTATGTTATGTGTTTAATTCAAAATCCTTATATTTACATATGTATTTATAAAAATAAAAAAAGAACACTCAATCACAGCTTGAAAGAGGAAACAGAAGAGCATGTACCTCTTGCTGCTCTTCTTAGAAGAGCCTCTCTTGCTCTTTGAGGATGAGAGCGAAACCCGGCTGGATTTACTTTTAGACACTTTGGCAGGTTTTTCCCGCTCCTCATTCATCAAACCTCGACTTCCCCTATGCTTCACAGCTTTCTTTTTCTTCTTCTTATCCTTCTTTTTGTCTCGTTTCCTTTTGGGTTTGACAACGGGTCCGGATGAGAGGGCTGCCAGCTGCTCATGCACCGCTCGCAGCTAAAACAGATGTTCAGAGAGATGCTGTTAAAAAAAAATTGCAAGAAATACAATTATGTCAGAACCCCTATCTAATGCATTGCGTTTTCTTACATGCAAATCTCCCATCATTAAAAAAACGAATTCAGGTGTTTTTAAAATGATTATTTCTGTGGAAGACATTTCAGATGATCCTGAGAATTCTCCACAAATTTCCTAGCAGTCAGCAAACACGTCAGCATGCATGGAGAGGGAAACTGAGTTTGAAGTGATCAGTGTGTTAAAAGGAAGCTCTTGGTTGTACCTGCGTGCAGAGCTGATTCTGCAGTTGTGCCAGGCGTTGTGCCCGCTCCTCCTCACTGTCAGAACTTGGGCTGCTCTCGCTGCTTGGTTCACTGTCACTGCTTGCCTCACTCTCTGAGGAGGAGGAGGAAGAGGAAGAAGAGGACGAGGATGATGAGGGAGCCCTTACATGCATGCTCATTTTTCGTCCTCGTGGAATCTTTTCATCTTCATCCGAAACCTCATCTGGCATCTTTGCGAACTGAAACTCAAATACATCCTGTAAAAAAGCGAGAGAAAGAAAATGACAACAGTGAAAGACAGATTCAACATTAAAAAAATTCTATTTGTTCAGTAAATAGTAGGGTTTGGTCACAGTGCTACAGAAAAGAGCTATATGTGAAAATAACCTGTAAGTGTTTACTTTATTATCTTTATTCGGACCAAGTTTGTCACTGTGCACATGTTTATCGTGAGCAGCATGTGTTGCTGTGACGATGTAAATGTAAATCTTTATTTAGGATTTTTTTTGTGCCAATGAAACAGTGTCAGCCACAGTGTCAATGAATCAACTCATTGGAATTATACTCTACCTTCATTCGTTTCAGTGAGTTGGATGAGCATCTCAGATGATTACCTTAATGAACCTGAATTGCGATGCAACAGCTTTAGGCAAATTAAATTACTTTTAGAATAAATACAACAAAGCAACATTTTGTCCTAAATCAACACTCCTTGTGTCAAAAGTGTTAAATGCAACACTGACGGTTATATTAACACTATGCAAGTTCAAGTCAACACCACAGTCATGTTACATTTAGAGTTAATGCAACTTTGATACCAGAAGTGTGGATTGAACACTAAAAATTTTACTGTGAATAAATGAAAACTATTTAGGTCCTTTACCATTTCACATCTAATACAAATCTGCCGTGTTCTTGGCTGGCAAGCGACATTAATTGTCTCCGCAAATTGCTCTAAATGGCACAAATCCATTTTTAAAAAATTAAGATGGTTTTGTGTACCTGGAGTTTGCGTGCCATGGCCACCACATCGTGTTCTGGAGGGTTGTACTTGTAGCAGTTGGAGAACATGAGTCGAACATCAGCGCTGAACTGTTGAGCATCCCTGTACTCACGCTCATCCATCTTCCTCTGGGCAACACGTAACAAACCAAGATTATAAAACATTATCAGCCAACACATAAAATCATTGCAAATTAAGGCTAAACTAGTATTGTACTGTGAGAGAACTATACGGTTAAGAAGTGAGTGAATATGAAGAACAGCAATTTATCTTTTGTTAAAAGGAAACAAATAAGTTTACCTTATGGAATAAAAAAAATATTTATTGTCAAGAGACATTTGACAAATTTAATCCAAGTGTTCAAATGTAATTATTTAGTAATTATTTTAATAAGTAAATACTATTATTAAAAGTAATATTGAAGTACTTAGTAAAAAATTAAACGTTTCCCTTAAAAAGCCATCATCCAATTTCCCTTTTTAGTGTTTTGTTTAAAAAGATTAATAAACGTTGACATTAGATCAAGTTAGATCACTTAATTTCAAACACTTAAATAACTCTGAAATGCAACATATAAAATAATTGTAATGTAGTCTAATTCCAAAGACAAAGAACTATGATTTCAATTATTATAATATTTTGTTAACATATTTATCATAGTGCCTTTTTTAGCACTAGACAGCACTAACTAGAAGCCAAATTATATATATTTTATAACATGCAAAGATCAACAGAACACTGTTAATTGTTTTATATACAAATGCTTAAGTAAAAAATAATGAGATTGGAAGCCCTTGTTTGTTGTTTCTAGTTAAATTGGTATTTAAAACTCTACAGTTATAGATGTGGATGCTAGAATTTTTTAGCTCGTTTTACTATCAGAATAAGAGTAAATGGTTACAGTCTTAAACTCGTGAAGCAATATTTTAAGGTTATTGTAAAGTACCTTAATGGTGCCAAGGTCCATTGGATATTTGATAATATCATGATAATCCATCAGGCCCAGAGCTGACACATCTACTGGTTTGTAGAAGGGCCATGCATACCCGACATGTTTTTTGGACAACAGTTCTTTGAGGACACCGCTACAGTAGCGAAGATGTTTGCTCAACTTCCCCCTCCTTGAGGGCTGGTGTGGTCGCAGTGAGTCCGGGAGGTCTTTACACGGAGGTTTGATTGGACGGCGAGAGAGCGGTCTACCTCCCAGAAGAGAATCGCTGATGCTAGGAGAACAGTCCAAGGGAATAGAAGAGAGAGAGTGGGGCATCTCTCCACCTGGTCCATGGCCTTTACCCATGCCACCCAATCGAGGAGTGGGAGTCACAGGAAAGCTCAGTGTGGTGGGTGTGGTAGTGTCTGCTTTTCGCTTCACACCCTTCTTCTGTAGAATAAGAAGACTGTTTAGATAACATGCTCTCTATTTCACACTATTATATTTCAGAAAACAGAATAGAGGAAGGGAAAATAGATATAAAATACAAAGATTTAAAGCAAAGTAAACGTACGATTATAAAAATGACTTTAAATCATATTAAAAAAAATCCAGGTACAATTGCTATGCTTGTACCTTTGCTGTAGGTTGAGTCGGTGGAGGAGTCATCATTAAGGGAGTTGGGCTGCTGCTCCTCAGCAGTGTTTGTGGAGAGGGGAAAAACTGTGAATCTGAAATTTCGGGTGAAGAAGGAGAATACACCGACTGAGACACAGCTGGAACCTGCTGAGCAGATATCATTCCTCCTGCGAGAAAATACACACTCAAATGTTCAGGCCGTCTACAGCCCTCATTTACAGATTAAGTGTCAAATGGAATTGGTTTGACAAAAATAAACTTTTTAAGGTTTCTGCAGGGTTTATAAGGTCAAATGTAAGACTATTTAAGACCATTAAGAATAAGACGTACATCATACCATCAAAAACACATACCAAACTTTTTTGTATAATAAACAGTATGCTTCAAATACATCACTTTTTTTAGTTGTTAACCATTTTCTAAAGTTTCTTCAAACTTTGGCAACCCTAACCATGCCTTTTTCTAAGTAGAACATTCTTTAATCTCTGGCAACATTTACATTAATATTTCAATTTATGTCAAAATCTGGCAACCCTGAAAATAACCTTTAAGATTTTGAGCATTTATGAGTTCAAACCGAAAACGTCACTTTTTTGAAGATTTATGAAAGTAATCTCAAACTCTGGCAACCTTAATCATGACTTAAGTTGTTGAGTATTTATGCACATTTTCTAACACTATGGCAATGGTAACATTTAGCATTTAGGAGCTTTTTCCTCAATCTCTCTCAACAACAACACATATCAGAGGAGCTTTACGTTAGACATCAGAAAAATAAGACCTGCGAAAAATTATTTAAGTGAATTTACTTAAGCCCTAAGATTTGGGCTTTTAAATTGTACATTTTTTTAAGACCTCACTAAAACTTGTGAAACCTTGTTAATGAAAATTTTCACCCAATTTCCACATAAAGCATGTGCTGACTTTAGAAATGTTCAGATTACCACAAAAAATACTCAAAAGAAGACTTGTGTTTTTTTACACTGACCACAAAATTAACACAATCAAAAAAGTTGTATACATAGACAAACATTTCTATGTTTCTGAACATTTCCATTTCTAAAACATTTATATGTAACAAAAAAAATCTTTGCATCAACCCATGAGGCAAAAAAATAAAACAAAAATAGATATGATCAGCTCAAAAAAAGTTCTCCCTTTAGTGATTTATAAGTGCATTTTCCACAATGTATGCAAAATGTGTGGAATAACACAGTTTTTAAAAACAATGTTTGGACTTCAGCGTTCAATCACATTTAGTCTTAAATGTTTGCCTGAACATCTACATTAATAAACATTAATGGTACACCACTTTCAAGTATTCATAAAAACAAACAAATCAAATTTGTAAAAGATGGATTAGATCCAAATTAGGACTGTCAAGTGCAGCTCATATTATGTGAGATTTACATTGTAAATTGTCTTATAATACTGTGAGTCAGTCAAATCTACAACAACAATCTTGTTAGCATTTACAGCACTTATAATCAGAGTATTGGAACAGGAAGAGCACAAGAAAATGCATCTTATTCTGAAAAATACACCGAAACTGATTCATAAATGGTTGAATTTGTTTCTCTTATCCAGACAAAACCAAAACAGCTAGTAGTAACCAGGAATTGAAGCTTACCCCGACCTTTACTTGCTTTAAAGCTTTTACTTCCTCTTCCCCTTGGGGGACCCAACTCGATCTCATCCTGGGGCATTTGAGCTACCTTCTGTAAAAAGACCTTTTCCAAAGACTGCGCCATCAACACAATGTCATCTGTGGGCTAGGAAAAAAAATTATTTAGTACAATTACAATGTAAAATTTTTATTGAACCGATTTTAAGTACCTGACATTTTAAAACACGAATAAATGGCAAGTAACAACCACTCATCCACCTACATGCTAAAGGGTTAAGCAGGCCTGAAAAAGTGTCGCATTGCCTTTTAAGACATGTTTAAATGCAAAATTTAGGGTTGCACATGGCAACTGGCCATAAACTTTGAATCAGCTGGTTTTTGTCTATTTGTTGCGTGTTTGCTAGAGAATGCCTCTTCATCTCCTCCTTTCCCTTCCTCCCTCCCTCATCAAACACTACAGACAAGGTGACCTAAAATAAGATTTTTTATGTCTCCACACTAGTTAGAAACAGATTTGTCACTGTTCCATGATCTGTGATTGAAAAGACATTTATTATAAGACTGACCATATATTATAGACATAGAAAGTATACATAAGATAGGATCTGACCTAGCCCCTCTGCTTATAGATACACTACCACCTAGTGTACACAATAATCACTGCCACCAACAAACTGTCTCAAACACTTTAACTGCATGTTCAGACAAAATGTATGTGGTTAGCACGTTAGCATTACATGTTAAGATAATAAGTGATTTAAAATCTGTGTGGAATAGGTGGAGAATAGTCAAAACTATAGCAGTGCAGAGTGTTCCAAGAGTAGCCACTTGAGGAAAACAGACACCAGCAAGAATGGAAGGCAGTTTGGTTAAGGGAATGAGTTGAAAACTTCTTGCATTCAGGAACGTTCCGTGCTTTTTCAAATCTTTCATCTGAACACAGCTTTTATGAAGAAAATACAAATGCTGTTTTTCTTAAAGAAGATCTTGGCCAATGTTTTTAAAATCCAGCAGGAAAAATACATTCTGAAGTTGGGAAGTGCAGTTTATTTTAGCTAGATAATACTACTAAATGATCTGCTGTAGCATTATTACCAACAATTTCATGATTAAACTCTCAATAAAAGTCAATATATTGTAGTTGAAAACAACTAAATGAAAACTTCAAACATGAATTTAGCTGAAATGTATAGTGCACACATATTCAAAATTTTTATTTTAGAGCCATTTCTTGAATTTAAGATGAAACACATAATTATATGTAATTTTATGTACAATACAATAAGTAATCAATAATAATATTTTAGTTTTTTGTTGACTATAATGAACGTTAATAATAAGTTTATGTTACATAAATGGCTGCGCCAAATAATGACAGAGCCAGAGAAAGCCTTGGGCTACTAGACATCACAGTCTTTTGCCAACTTGTACAGTAAAAGATCTTAAGATACGGAAGATAAGATCTTTTTAGTTTATAAGTGTTTGTCTAATTTCAAGTAAAAATAGAGTGTGACTGGATTGTAGTCTTTTGTTTATTTGTGGATATGTGGTCGCATGCAAAAGCAGACTATAAAGAAGACCCAAGGTTTTGTGAGTGAATGACACGCACTCACAGTTTAATGTAAACATGTCATGTTTAAGAACCCTAAAAAATCATAATCAATAACTCAAGAAAAGGGCATCACTAGTAAGATTCTGCTAAATCCTTCAGTATATTCCATAAACAAAAATTTGACTTTTAAAGATTTCAATTAGAAAGATTGTGTTAAGACTACAGCTAAACTGCAGAGAAATCCTTTATACCAGGGATTATTTTGTGGTTTTCTATCAACCCTGCTTTAATACACACACCTGCCACCTCAATTGCAGCCTCTAGGAACATCTCCAACACAAACTGATTAAGATGATCCCTAAAAAAAGACTTAAGATGATTTCCATGGCTGATGCACACCTTGTTGTAGATGTAACAGTTGGTGAACATGGTGTTGAAGTCCTGCAAGCACTCGCTGGCACTCCAATAATAGCTAGTCTCCAGTCGTCTCTTGATGGTGCCCATGTCCATTGGTTGCTTGATGATTTTATGATAGTCCTGAAAGCATACAGAACCATTAACCTTTAAAAATCAATACTTTTAGATACATTTTGGGAATATATCGCTGTGACTGTGAAAAGAAAAGAAACACAAATGTCCCAACTTAAAGTTATAAATTAAATAAAATTACTTTTATAACTGAATAGTTCACAATTAGGTTAGAATCAAAATAAGACAAGAAAAAATGTCCTTTTCTGTTGCAGATGAGTCCTCTCAAGGCATCAAGAATTTTAATTACAAAGTAAACAAAAAAATGGCTTCCAGTTGGCAAACAAAATGTAAAAAAAAATTTAAAAAAATATTTTGTGATGCTTTCCCATTCACCACTTACAGGTAAATTGAGTCGGGTTGCATCCACTGGTTCATGAAAAGGCCAAGCGAAGTGATGGCGCCACAGAGCTTTGACCAGGATCCTATGGAGGAACTGCAGCTGGTTGGTGGCACGTCCCTGACGCCCATGGTCTTTTAAAGAAGACAGCTGCATGGCAGGGGGGCCTGGCAGAGGATTGTGATGTAGAGACGGGCTCTCAAAATCCTCATAGAGCAGCGAGGGTTTACGAATCCTCTTGCCTGAACTTTGCTCCATAACAGCCATACAAGACAGACCCAGTCCCAGGGAGCTGCTGAAGATATGACCAAAAACACTAAGGAGGAGTTGTCATATTTAAAATAAAAATCACATATGTCCAGTGTTTACTGAAATGACATATAATGTTAATTTCACCACAGAAACACTGGAGAAAAAATAGGACTGGGAACAGCATAAAGAGAGCTCTACGATTTGCCCGTTAACAATACCTTGATCACAAATGTTGCTAAAGACAATTGACATTTAATTTCTATCAAACATTTGTGAAATTCTATCTCTAATAATAACATAACAATAAAAAATTAAGCTGCTCTAAAGAATTTTGAAATTAATACCGAAAAGTAGAGATTAGAAATATATAATATAGAAAAAAATAACAAAATACTTGTGAAAATTTTCTAATCAATTAAATTGTGTTGCTTAATGGGGATGTTTAATATGACATCAAATGGTAACTGGTTCTCCACATTAGTTGTAACAACTAAACATTCTGACGAAAATAAGTCAAGTCTAATTGATAAAATAGCTCATAAAGGGGATTTATGAGGGTAGTGTATTAATAAATCAAAAGAAACTTTTATTTATTTATTTAATGAGTCTAATTCAATGAGTAACTATGCATTTCAAGTTCAAAACTATACAAAGAGGTGGACTATGATAATAAAAAAACACTTCATTTGAAAAACTGAGATTCAATTGTATATTGCATTGCTATTGAATATTGATTGCAGTAGTTATTCGGGCTTCCCGCCCTCATATTTGTAAACAAGTGCTCGTGACCAATCAGCATGCGCCATCGGCCACATGAATCATCTCTGCACCCATTCCTAAAACTGTATTAGACAGCAGCACTATGCTTCGTTCAGACAGACAGAAAAATGCAAGCCGTACAACTGTAATGAGCGTAAGTTAGATAAATAGATCACACTTTTCAATAAAATACAGAAATATTCGTGGAAAGACTCGGAATGCATCTGACGAAAAGATTTTGCGATTGATTGACCATGCACCAACGTGTAGATTAATGTTACAAACGGTCAGAAACCCTTCTTAAAAATACTAATCATTCAAAATAGTCATAATAAAAAAAATCAAGCAAGTTAAACGTTGCAATAGCGGAACCACATAACGTTATAACATTAACCACTGACACATTAACATTTGGCAGCATTGTATGATAAACATAATGCCTTATGGTTAATTCTAGCGATAATTTTACCTATGTTCAGCTAAATATGGTTAAGGATAACATAATAGTAGACAAATGTAACGGCGTGACTTTAACGTTAAACAATAAAAATGGCGGAGCAAATAGATGTAGTGACGTTAACGTTGCAGACTAAAACACAAAGGCGCTAACGCTAGTATAAACCTTTTACTGCTGCGAGTTATATTCATGCTTACGGTACAATAACAACGTATGAACACACACCTCGTTTTGCTTTATTATTGTGTAACGTAACGTAAAATTAACGTTAAACAAACGGAAGGTAACGTAGACGTATTAGCTACAAAGGCGGCGTGATAATGTTACCGAATGTACAATTACATTACCTGTCAAGCGAAGGATTGGTTGACGTCTCCATCCCGACAGACAGATAGGGATTTCGGAGGGAAAAGCTTTACTTTTTCGTCTCCGTTTATTATTATCCTACTTCAAATGTTTGAGATTCCAGTTCGCCGACCAACGAGCAAATGGCGCCTATCCATTTCCGCTTCAGGGGTTTTATACAAAAAAGCCACCGACCAATCATAAATCGTCCCGCCTTTGAATCTGATATTCTATTGGTGGAGACCCGAGTCAATTTTTTGTTTGAAGTACCCAGTGTTATATACAGTCAACGAGCACGACTCACGGTTACCACCTACTGATCACCCTAAGTAAATTAAAAAAATATATAATAAAAACAGCTTTAACAATTTAAAACCATTTTCACGAAAACTTTCCGACCATTACATATTTAAAAAAGTAAATAAATAAAAAAAAGTATTGTATTGTATATATGACTGTATGTATGTCACTTTAGCAATGTATATAAAAGTAGGTGATTTTACGTTTTCAGAAAATTATACTTTTCATGGCCTTTATAAATTAACAGGCCCAGATGAAAACGAAGGCTTGTTACTGAAACACTTTAAGACATGCCATAAATCTAAATGATCACACAATTTTTTGTTTGCAGCTTCTGTAATAAAATCCTTTCATATGTATAAGCACTAACTTATTTATTCTGTATTAAAGAATCCATTGGCACTCCTTTTCTTAACTAACTTTTGTCAATGTTAATGCTGCCCCTGAACCAAAAGGTCTCATGTGGTCTCTAGCAAGGCTCTGAATGTCCCCAAAAAATGTACTTTGTATCCGGTCAGGACAAAGAGCCTTCCTGGAGAATTCCTGAAAGTATTATTAAATGTATTATATCAATAAATAATATTTATTTAATATTGATGCTGTATAGTCACGGTGGCGCAGTGGGTAGCACGGTCGTCTCACAGCAAGAAGGTTGCTGGTTCTAGGCTCGGCTGGGGCAGGTGGCATTTCTGTGTGGAGTTTGCTCCGGGTGCTCTGGTTTCCCCACAAGTCCAAAGACATGCGGAATAATTGAATAAGAACGATTGCCCATAGTGTTAAAGTGTGAATGAGTGTGTGAATGTTTCCCAGCGATGGGTTGCGGCAGGGAAGGGCATTCGCTGCGTAAAACATATGCCAGAGAGTTGGCGGTTCATTCTGCTGTGGCGACCCCGAAAGGGAATAAAGCCGACATGAAGATAAATGAATGAATGATGCTGTATATATCAACTAAAATGTTCACAATTCAATGTTATAAATAATACATTTTTATTTATTGTTGATCACAAGAAAAATAACCCAAATTGAGCTACAACAGGGAACAGTTCTCCAGTCCATCACCTCTCTACCCTCTCACATTCACTCCATGTTCTTCTACTCTTCTACTGACAATTCAGTGTTTACAATACATTTTTGGGCTGTGAAAGAGAACCAGACAAAACCCACGAAAATAAAACATCAATTTAACTGCACAGAAAAAGTTCTTGTACTGGTAACCTTCTGTCTGAGAAGCAGTGTCGCCCCCTTGCTGTACCAAAAATGTACACTGATTTTCAACAGTAACAATGTGAGTTTTAAAAAAGTAACAATATAAAACATACAAAACAACACTTTTACTAACTAACGACTGTTAAGCTATTACTAATCAAGTGAGATTATCCCAAAAGCCTTTTAATCAAGGATAATCTCATTAACAGCAAATAAATCAGAATGATAGCCTAAAGCAAATAAACAGCTAAAGAGATTAGGCAACTAGAGAAAGTAATTGTCAAATAAACATTATGGTGGCACAGTGGGTAGCACGGTCGTTTAAAAGCAAGAAGGTCACTGGTTCGAGCCTCGGCTGGGTCAGTTGGCATTTCTGTGTGAAGTTTGCAAGTTGCATCACCCCCTGTGATCGCATGAATTTACTCCAGGTGCTCCAGTTTCCCCCAAAAGACATGTGGTAAACACAATTGTCTGCAGAGTATGAGTGTGTGTGGATGTTTCCCAGCAATGGGTTGCAGTTGGAAAGGCATCTGCCTCATAAAACATTTGCCAGTAAAGTTGGCGGTTCATTGTGCTGTATTGACCCCAAAAGGGAAAAAGCTGACAAGATAATGTATGGATGCGGTCGCATACAACTTCCTTTTAAACAGATGACTTCCAAGGTTATTTCATTGCCTCTAAATAACAAGGAGCAAATGAGTCTAAAAGTTCGGGTAGTCATCCTTTTAATAAAGCAACATTACCGGACAATCAAAAATGGGCAAACAGAAGTGATTTAGTAGATCAGAAATGACAAGAATGAAACTTCAGGGCTTTTGAGTGGCTCTCACTCATGCAGCCCAAACTTTAATCAAGCAAAACTTAAAATATTAATAAAACTTAACCAAATTAATAAAAAATCCCCCTGGAATGAGTTGTCTTGAAGGTCAATTAAAGCTATATACATAAAAAATCAGTGTAAATATGTTTTTTAGCTGTAAAGTTAAGTATTTTTTACAAGGCTGTTGATGAGAGTCAGTTTCAGAGCAGTCAAACAATGAACTGCAGTTCAGTCACTTCAGATAAAGCCTAAGTGTGATTCTTGGGTAAATCCTTTTTCGAAAACCACATGCTAGTCAGACTTTAATTTGAACATATGCACCAGCGTTGGTGAGCGTGGCTTGAGGTGTGTTTCAACAAGAGGGTAAATCTTTTTCTACTGTTTATGCCATCCCTAATCATAATGTTTTTGGCGGATGAATTAACATTAGTTTAATGTAACCACTAAATGCATGTTCTTGCTTGTAACTTTTGGTGACCTCTATATTTACATCTCAGCATTTTTAAATAAAATAGTGGACAATTCTAATGTACAATTAAAGCTGCAAGCAGCGATGGGCGGGCCCTCGCACGATGCATCCGCGGGATCCAAAGAGGCCGCCCCCTGGTCTTACGTTTTTTTTGTCATGTACATTAAGTTAAATTTGTAAGAGATACAGCAACAAATACATTCATTTCCCTTGCAATTCATACAGCCAGCAGGAGGCGCTATGAGTGTATCATCAAGTAAGCATATCTACTTGTTCTGAGGGGTTAGCTCATCATTCCATACATTTTTTACATTCACTGCCTATTGACAACAGCTATTTTAAACACATTTCAGAAAGCCTCCAGGTGGCGCTATAACAGTCTCATGCCATGAGCATATTATTCCATTAAGAATTACCAGCTCATCATTCAAATTTTTTGTCATGTACATTGAGTTAAATATGTAAGAGATACAGCAAAAAATACATTAGTATCCCTTGGAATTCATACAGCCAGCAGGAGGCGCTATGATTGTATCATCAAGTAAGCATATCTACTTGTTCTGAGGGGTAAGCTCATAATTCCATAAATTTTTACATTCACTGCCTATTGACAACAGCTATTTTAAACACATTTCATAAAGCCTCCAGGTGGCGCTATAACAGTCTCATGCCATGAGCATATACATCAATTTAGAAATACCAGCTCATCATGCAAATTTATTGTCATGTACATTGAGTTAAATATATCAGAGATACAGCAACAAATACATTAGTATCCCTTGGAATTCATACAGCCAGCAGGAGGCGCTATGAGTGTATTATCAAGTAAGCATATCTACTTGTTCTGAGAGGTGAGCTCATCATTCCATACAATTTTTACATTGATTGGACGAAGTATGTGAGAGCTACAGTAACAAGTACATTCATCCCCATACATTTGAGAAAGCTCAAATTCGAAGCGGTGCCACAGAAAGACCGTGCGACGAACTTCTGCGTTTTTGATAACTTTTGGTCTATACTGTCTTAAGAGTCACCAGACAAATTTTCAGCTCGATCTGGCAATTTTCCTAGGAGGAGTTCGTTAAAATGCGAGATGAGCTGTTTTCGCATACTAGGTGGCGCTGCAAAGCTGTCGTTTAAAGTAAAGTTGTACAAAACAGTGTCAGACTACTATATTTATTGAGGATGAGGTTTAGGCAAAATTTGGTGGGGTTTGTAACATGTTTAGGGTGTCAAAACAGCTAAAACATCTATTTAGTAACATTCAAGGGGGCGCTGTGGAGGCACTCTTAGAGCGACGTCATATTGCGGCCTATCATTTTATTCAGCCTTCCAAGCTCATCATGTCAGGCCGTTTTCGTGGACAACGGACAAACTAGAACGGAGATATACTCAAAAATATGTCAATTTTCGGCACATTTTTGAAGGGGGAAATTCGTGGGGGCGCCACCCAAAGACCATTTTACGTACTGCTGCGCTTTTGATAACTTTTCATCCTAAATGTCTCCCGAGTAATCACACCAATTTTCAGCTCGATCTGGCAATTTTCCTAGTAGGAGTTCGTCAATGTGCAAGGTGATGTTTTTTCAAAATTATGGGTTTTTTTCAAAATGACCGACTTCCTGTACGATTTGGCGAAAACCTGTCAGAGACTTTTGTACTTGGCTAGAGGTGGTACATATGTGTACCGATTTTCGTGACTGTAGGTCGAACTGGCAGGGGGACCCCGGTTTTTCAAGGGGGCGCTGTAGAGCCATTTTTTATGCTACGATCACGCCGACTTTGCCAGATCGCAATTTTTAGCGAGCTTGACCTTAGTGCCGAATTTGGTGAGTTTTCGAGCACGCCTACTAGGTGAATTTTGCGAGTTTGGCGGCAGATAAAGAATAATAATAATAATTAAAGCTGCAAGCAGCGATGGGCGGGCCCTCGCACGATGCATCCGCGGGATCCAAAGATGCCGCCCCCTGGTCTTACGTTTTTTTTTGTCATGTACATTCATTTAAATTTGTAAGAGATACAGCAACAAATACATTAATTTCGCTTGGAATTCTTACAGCCAGCAGGAGGCGCTATGAGTGTATCATCTAGTAAGCATATCTACTTGTTCTGAGGGGTAAGCTCATCATTCCATACATTTTTTACATTCACTGCCTATTGACAACAGCTATTATAAACACATTTCAGAAAGCCTCCAGGTGGCGCTATAACAGTGTCATGCCATGAGCATATTATTCCATTTAGAAATACCAGCTCATCATGCAAATTTTTTGTCATGTACATTGAGTTAAATATGTAAGAGATACAGCAACAAATTTATTAGTATCCCTTGGAATTCATACAGCCAGCAGGAGGCGCTATGAGTGTATCATCTTGTAAGCACATCTACTTGTTCTGAGGGGTAAGCTCATCATTCCATACATTTTTTACATTCACTACCTATTGACAACAGCTATTTTAAACACATTTCAGAAAGCCTCCAGGTGGCGCTATAACAGTGTCATGCCATGAGCATATTATTCCATTTAGAATTACCAGCTCATCATGCAAATTTTTTGTCATGTACATTGAGTTAAATATGTAAGAGATACAGCAACAAATACATTAGTATCCCTTGGAATTCATACAGCCAGCAGGAGGCGCTGTGAGTGTATCATCAAGTAAGCATATCTATTTGTTCTGAGGGGTGAGTTCATCATTCCATACAATTTTTACTTTGATTGGATGAAGTATATGAGAGGTACAATAACAAGTACATTTATCCCCATACATTTGAGAAAGCTCAAATTCGAAGCGGTGCCACAGAAAGACCGTGCGACGAACTTCTGCGTTTTTGATAACTTTTGGTCCATACTGTCTTAAGAGTCACCAGACAAATTTTCAGCTCGATCTGGCAATTTTCCTAGGAGGAGTTCGTTAAAATGCGAGATGAGCTGTTTTCGCATACTAGGTGGCGCTGCAAAGCTGTCGTTTAAAGTAAAGTTGTACAAACAGTGTCAGACTACTATATTTATTGAGGATGAGGTTTAGGCAAAATTTGGTGGGGTTTGTAACATGTTTAGGGTGTCAAAACAGCTAAAACATCTATTTAAGTAACATTCAAGGGGGCGCTGTGGAGGCACTCTTGGAGCGGTGTCACATTGCGGCCTATCATTTTATTCAGCCTTCCAAGCTCATCATGTCAGGCCGTTTTCGTGGACAACGGATAAACTAGAACGGAGATATTCTCAAAAATATGTTAATTTTCGGCACATTTTTGAAGGGTGAAATTCGTGGGGGCGCCACCCAAAGACCATTTTACGTACTGCTGCGCTTTTGATAACTTTTCATCCCAAATGTCTCCCGAGTAACCACACCAATTTTCAACTGGATCAGACATTTTGCCTAGTAGGAGTTCGTCAAAGTGCAAGGTGATGTTTTTTTCAAAATTTTGGGGTTTTTTCAAAATGGCCGACTTCCTGTACGATTTGGCGAAAACCTGTCAGAGACTTTTGTACTTGGCTAGAGGTGGTGCATATGTGTACCGATTTTCGTGACTGTAGGTCGAACTGGCAGGGGGACCCCGGTTTTTCAAGGGGGCGCTGTAGAGCCATTTTTTATGCTACGATCACGCCGACTTTGCCAGATCGCAATTTTTAGCGAGCTTGACCTTAGTGCCGAATTTGGTGAGTTTTCGAGCACGCCTACTAGGTGAATTTTGCGAGTTTGGCGGCAGATAAAGAATAATAATAATAATAATAATAATTAAAGCTGCAAGCAGCGATGGGCGGGCCCTCGCACGATGCATCCGCGGGATCCAAAGATGCCGCCCCCTGGTCTTACATTTTTTTTTGTCATGTACATTAAGTTAAATTTGTAAGAGATACAGCAACAAATACATTAATTTCCCTTGGAATTCATACAGCCAGCAGGAGGCGCTATGAGTGTATCATCAAGTAAGCATATCTACTTGTTCTGAGGGGTAAGCTCATCATTCCATACATTTTTTACATTCACTGCCTAATGACAACAGCTATTTTAAACACAATTCATAAAGCCTCCAGGTGGCGCTATAACAGTCTCATGCCATGAGCATATTATTCCGTTTAGAATTACCAGCTCATCATGCAAATTTTTTGTCATGTACATTGAGTTAAATATGTAAGAGATACAGCAACAAATACATTAGTATCCCTTGGAATTCATACAGCCAGCAGGAGGCGCTATGAGTGTATCATCAAGTAAGCATATCTACTTGTTCTGAGGGGTAAGCTCATCATTCCATACATTTTTTACATTCACTGCCTAGTGACAACAGCTTTTTTAAACACATTTCATAAAGCCTCCAGGTGGCGCTATAACAGTCTCATGCCATGAGCATATTATTCCATTTAGAATTACCAGCTCATCATGCAAATTTTTTGTCATGTTCATTGAGTTAAATATGAAAGAGATACAGCAAAAACTACGTTAGTATCCCTTGGAAATCATATAGCCAGAAGGAGGCGCTATGAGTGTATCATCAAGTAAGCATATATACTTGTTCTGAGGGGTAAGCTCATCATTCCATACATTTTTTACATTCACTGCCCAATGACAACAGCTGTTTTAAACACATTTCATAAAGCCTCCAGGTGGCGCTATAACAGTTTCATGCCATGAGCATATTATTCCATTTAGAATTACCAGCTCATCATGCAAATTTTTTGTCATGTACATTGAGTTAAATATGTAAGAGATACAGCAACAAATACATTAGTATCCCTTGGAATTCATACTGCCAGCAGGAGGCGCTATCAGTGTATCGTCAAGTAAGCATATCTACTTGTTCTGAGGGGTGAGCTCATCATTCCATACATTTTTTACATTGATTGGATGACGTATGTGAGAGGTACAGTAACAAGTACATTTATCCTCATACATTTTAGAAAGCTCAAATTCGAAGCGGTGCCACAGAAAGACCGTGCGACGAACTTCTGCGTTTTTGATAAACTTTTGGTCCATACTGTCTTAAGAGTCACCAGACAAATTTTCAGCTCGATCTGGCAATTTTCCTAGGAGGAGTTCGTTAAAATGCGAGATGAGCTTTTTTCGCATACTAGGTGGCGCTACAGCGCTGTCATCCAAAGTAAAGTTGTACAAACAGCATCAGATTACTATATTTATTGAGGATGAGGTTTAGGTTAAATTTGGTGGGGTTTCTAACATGTTTAGGGTGTCAAAACAGCTAAAACATCTATTCTAGTAACATTTAGGGGGGCGCTGTAGAGCCAATCTTAGAGCGGTGTCACATTGCGGCCTATCATTTCATTCAGCCTTCCAAGCTCATCATGTCAGGCCGTTTTCGTGGACAACGGATAAACTAGAACGGAGATATACTCAAAAGTATGTCAATTTGCATCACATGTTTGATTGGTGAAATTTGAGGGGGCGCCACTCAAAGACCGTTTTACAAACTGCTGCGCTTTTGATAACTTTTCATCCCAAAGGTCTCCCGAGTAAGCACACCAATTTTCAGCTCGATCTGGTTATTTTCCTAGGAGGAGTTCGTTAAAATGCGAGATGAGCTTTTTCACGTTCAAGGGGGCGCTGCAGAGCTGTCGTCTACAGTAAAGTTTTCAAACTGTGTCCGATTACTTTATTTATTGAGGATGAGGTGTAGGCAAAATTTGGTGGGGTTTCGAACATGTTAAGGGTAAAAAAACAGCTGAAACATGTTTTTTAGCGAAATTCAAGGGGGCGCTGTAGAGCCATTTTTTATGCTACGATCACGCCGACTGTGCCAGATCGCAATTTTTAGCGAGCTTGACCTTAGTGCCGAATTTGGTGAGTTTTCGAGCACGCCTAGTTGGTGAAATTTGCGAGTTTGGCGGCGGATGAAGAATAATAATAATAATCCTAACAGATACAATAGGGCTTCGCCGCACAGCTTCGCTGGCGTGCTCGGGCCCTAATTAAAGCTGCAAGCAGCGATGGGCGGGCCCTCGCACGATGCATCCGCGGGATCCAAAGATGCCGCCCCCTGGTCTTACGTTTTTTTTTGTCATGTACATTAAGTTAAATTTGTAAGAGATACAGCAACAAATACATTAATTTCCCTTGGAATTCATACAGCCAGCAGGAGGCGCTATGAGTGTATCATTAAGTAAGCATATCTACTTGTTCTGAGGGGTAAGCTCATCATTCCATAAATTTTTTACATTCATTGCCTATTGACAACAGCTATTTTAAACACATTTTAGAAAGCCTCCAGGTGGCGCTATAACAGTCTCATGCCATGAGCATATTATTCCATTTAGATTTACCAGCTCATCATGCAAATTTTTTGTCATGTACATTGTGTTAAATATGTAAGATATATAGCAACAAATACGTTAGGATCCCTTGGAATTCATACAGCCAGAAGGAGGCGCTATGAGTGTATCATCAAGTAAGCATATCTACCTTGTTCTGAGGGGTAAACTCATCATTCCATACATTTTTACATTCACTGCCTTTGACAACAGCTATTTTAAACACATTTCAGAAAGCCTCTAGGTGGCGCTATAACAGTCTCATGCCATGAGCATATTATTCAATTTAAAAATACCAGCTCATCATGCAAATTTTTTGTCATGTACATTGAGTTAAATATGTCAGAGATACAGCAATAAATTGATTAGTATCCCTTGGAATTCATACAGCCAGCAGGAGGCGCTATCAGTGTATCGTCAAGTAAGCATATCTACTTGTTCTGAGGGGTGAGCTCATCATTCCATACATTTTTTACATTGATTGGATGACGTATGTGAGAGGTACAGTAACAAAGTACATTATCCTCATACATTTTAGAAAGCTCAAATTCGAAGCGGTTTGCCACAGAAAGACGTGCGACGAACTTCTGCGTTTTGATAACTTTTGGTCCTTACTGTCGTAAGAGTCACCAGACAAATTTTCAGCTCGATCTGGCAATTTTCCTAGGAGGAGTTCGTTAAAATGCGAAATGAGCTTTTTTCGCATTACTAGGTGGCGCTGCAGCGCTGTCATCCAAGTAAGTGGTACAAACCGCGTCAGATTACTATATTATTGAGGATGAGGTTTAGGCAAAATTTGGTGGAGTTTCTAACATGTTTAGGGTGTCAAAACAGCTAAAACATCTATTTTAGAAACATTCAAGGGGGCGCTGTGGAGCCACTCTTAGAGCGGTGTCACATTGCGGTCTATCATTTTATTCAGCCTTCCAAGCTCATCATGTCAGGCCATTATCGATGACAACGGATAAACTAGAACGGAGATATACTCAAAAATGTAAATTTTCGGCAATTTTTTAGAAGGGTGAAATTCGTGGGGGCGCCACCCAAAGACCGTTTTACAAACTGCTGCGCTTTTGATAACTTTTTATCCCAAAGGTCTCCCGAGTGAGCACACCAATTTTCAGCTCGATCTGGCCATTTTCCTAGGAGGAGTTCGTTAAAATGCGAGATGAGCTTTTTCATGTTCAAGGGGGCGCTGCAGAGCTGTCGTCTACAGTAAAGTTTTCAAACTGTGTCAGATTACTTTATTTATTGAGGATGAGGTGTAGGCAAAATTTGGTGGGGTTTCGAACATGTTAAGGGTAAAAAAACAGCTGAAACATGTTTTTTAGCGAAATTCAAGGGGGCGCTGTAGAGCCATTTTTTATGCTACGATCACGCGACTCTGCCAGATTGCAATTTTTTAGCGAGCTTGACCTTAGTGCCGAATTTGGTGAGTTTTCGAGCACGGCCTAGTTGGTGAAATTTGGGAGGTTGGCGGGCGGATGAAGAATAATAATAATTAAAGCTGCAAGCCGCGATTGGGCGGAGCCCTCGCACGATGCATCCGCGGGATCCAAGATGCCGCCCCCTGGTCTTACACTTTTTTTTGTCTTGTACATTAAGTTAAATTTGTAAGAGATACAGCAACAAATACATTCATTTCCCTTGGAATTCATACAGCCAGCAAGAGGCGCTATGAGTGTATCAATCAAGTAAGCGTATTTACTTGTTCTGAGGGGTAGCTCATCATTCCATACATTTTTTACATTCACTGCCTATTGACAACCAGCTATTTTAAACACATTTCAGAAAGACCTCCAGGTGGCGCTATAACAGTCTCATGCCATGAGCATATTATTCCATTTAGAATTACCAGCTCATCATGCAATTTTTTGACATGTACATGAGTTAAATATGTAAGAGATACAGCAAACAAATACATTAGTATCCCTGGAATTCATACAGCCAGCAGGAGGCGCTATGAGTGTATCATCAAGTAAGCATATCTACTTGTTCTGAGGGGTGAGCTCATCATTCCATACATTTTTTACATTCACTGCCCAATGACAACAGCTATTTTTAAACACATTTCATAAAGCCTCCAGGTGGCGCTATAACAGTTTCATGCCATGAGCATATTATTCCCTTTAGATTACCAGCTCATCATGCAAATTTTTTGTCATGTACATTGAGTTAAATATGTAAGAGATTCAGCAACAAATACATTAGTATCCCTTGGAATTCATACAGCCAGCAGGAGGCGCTATTAGTGTATCATCAAGTAAGCATATCACTTGTTCTGAGGGGTAAGCTCATCATTCCATACATTTTTTACATTCACTGCCTAGTGACAACAGCTTTTTTAAACACATTTCATAAAGCCTCCAGGTGGCGCTATAAACAGTCTCATGCATGAGCATATATCCATTTAGAGAATTACCGGTCATCATGCAAATTTTTTGGTCTTGGTTCATTGAGTTTAAATATGAAAGAGATACAGCAAAACTACGTTGTACGCCTTGGCAATTCATTACAGCCAGAGGAGGCGTATGAGTGTATCATCAAGTAAGCTAATTCTACTTGTTCTGAGGGTGTAAAGCTCATCCTTCCATAAATTTTTTTACATCACTGCCTATTGACAAAAGGCTATTTAACACATTTCAAGAAAACCTCCAGTGGCGCTATAACATCTCAGCCATGAGCAATATTTTCCATTTCGAATTACCAGCTCTCATGCAAATTTTTTGTCATGTACATTGGCTTAATATTAAGAGCATCCACACAAATACATTAGTACCCTTGGATTCCCATACGCCAACACGGAAGCGCTATGGAGTGTATCATCAAGTAAGCAATATCGACTTGTTCTGAGGGGGTAAGCTCATCATTAAAATCATTTTTTACATTCACTGCTTTGACAAAGCTTATTTTAAACACATTCAGAAAGCCTCTCCAGTGGCGCCAATATAACAGTCTCATGCCCATGGAGCATATTAATCCATTAAGAATTACCCTCTCATCATCAAATTTTTTGTCATGTACATTGATTTTAACTATTAGAAGATACAGCACAATACATTAGTATCCCTTGGAATTCAGACAGCAGGAGGAGGCGCTATAGTGTAATTATCAAGTAAGCATATCTACTTGTTTCTGAAGAGGTGAGCTCATCATTCATACCATTTTTACATTGATTGGATGACGTATGTGAGAGTTACAGTACCAAGTACATTTATCCTCATGACATTGAGGAAGCTCAAATTCGAAGCGGTCACAGAAAGACGTGCCGACAAACTTCTTG